>JACXGI010009503.1:0-30168 GCA_016801175.1 Esox masquinongy
CAAGGAATGCGACAGCTGAAACCCATGTCTTGCATACATCTGTGCGTGGTGGTTCTTGAAGCACTGACTCCAGCTGCAGTCCACTCTTTGTGAATCTCCCCCACATTTTTGAATGGGTTTTGTTTCACAATCCTCTCCAGGGTGCGGTTATCCCTATTGCTTGTACACTTTTTTCTACCACATCTTTTCCTTCCCTTCGTCTGTCTATTAATGTGCTTGGACACATAGCTCTGTGAACAGCCAGCCTCTTAGCAATGACCTTTTGTGTCTTGCCCTCCTTGTGCAATGTGTCAATGGTCGTCTTTTGGACAGCTGTCAAGTCAGCAGTCTTCCTCATGATTGTATAGCCTACAGAACTAGACTGAAAGACCATTTAAAGGCCTTTGCAGGTGTTTTGAGGTAATTAGCTGATTAGAGTGTGGCAACAGGTGTCTTCAATACTGAACCTTTTCACAATATTCTAATTTTCTGAGATACTGAATTTGGGGTTTTCATTAGTTGTCATTTATAATCATCAAAATTAAAAGGAATAAACACTTGAAATATATCCGTCTGTGTGGAATGAATGTATACATTATACAAGTTTCACTTTTTGAATGGAATTACTGAAATAAACCAACTTTTTGATGATATTCTAATTATATGACCAGCACCTGTATTTCTGATTCCAGTTGTTGTTCATTGCATAAATGTGACTAACCTGTTGGAGATAGCCCAATTTGAAATTGCATGCCGTTCTTCTGAACAATTTTGGGATGAATTATACGCAAGACTATGAAACATACCTAGCTACCAGTAATGAGAGACATAATTATTGCCGCATCTTTTAGGTCTTTGAGGGACTTTTAGGTCTGTGTTACAAGGTACATCCACAAGTTTCCTGTTTACATCTATATTTGTCAGTTATTCTTCAAGTTTTCAGTTGCTAGTCATGCTTTGGACAAATTACTGAAATGACCTAGTCACGACTTGATGTCAGTCGTCAAATGTCAATGAAGTTCAGTTTTCTTTATCTGAACTATAGTATATTTAGTTTTCTTTATCAGTGTTCAGTTTTCTTTATCAGTGTTATAGTATACTTAACCACATAGTCGTTTTGTACTAAAAGACTTGAAAATTCACCACATACTTCTGAAGATTAACAAACCAATAAATAGAAACAGTCATCTCTTTGTCATACAGTCATCTCTGATCACACCATCTTCTCTGTGTCATACTCTCATCTCTGTCTCATGCTCATGTCACACTGTATCATGCTGTTAGGGCTGCATATTATGAGAATCTCCATGGATGAAATGGTCATATTATTATTTATATTCTGCTCTGTCTCTCGTCATAGCTTTGCTGTGCTAATGAAGAATAAACCTGATTACACTATGTAGTTGACTCCCTCACATCTATAAAGGAACAGTAAAAAGAGGCTGGCATTCTGTGACCTTCAACACATCATTGCAACAACCCACACAGCTTGTTCTGCATGTTGTTTTGTGTAGGAAAAAGCTTGTCGTTATGGTTATAGATTAGTGTTGGGGTCTGAAGCTTAAATAACCTTCACATAGTAGACCAAAACTGACATCACTGCAAGTTCCTACGAAGTCAAATCTGCATAAGGTTAAAATGTCTGTTGTGGAACGCATGTCAAATTTGACTGCCGAGCTTGAACAGATCATCTGTATGTTTGGCACAGCTATGTCTGGTCAATCTTTTAAAAGAAAGCATGCATTTCTATTTGTTCATTGTGATTGTCCTCCTAAATGACCTCAAAGTTGAGAGCCAGACAGACAGACAGACAGACAGACAGGCAGGCAGGCAGGCAGGCAGGCAGGCAGACATATTTACAGATAAGTAGACAGTCATGCAGGAAAGCTTTATATATGTTGTTTCTAACTGATGGTGCAAGATAGCTAGATGGTGAAAATGATGTGAGAAAAAAAGGTCACAGATCAAATTCAACAACATGACAACAGTCAGAAATGCCCGCCTGTGGTGCCTGACACACGAGCCTGGGAATATATGTCAGTTAGGTATTATCTAAATCATCCACCATGACACGAACCCCAATAACAGCCAGTAACTATAAGAAAATGCAGGGTTTTTTTTGCGTTATTGCATCTTAGTTTAGCCAACGCTGTGGGTGTGCAATTTATCTTCATTAATATACATAACACTTTGATGTCACATAAACAATTGCATGTGACAGCTGTCAAAAAAACATGTTTCCACAGACATTAGCAACTGCAGTGAATCTATGTGCAGTGCCAAAGTGGCTTAACGTTTCGGTGGCTTTTCTCCAGAACAGACCTGCAGCAGTGAACTTATTTTTATTAAGCCAATGTAATTCATGATTCTATAAGCAGCTACATTTGCAGTTAGCGCAGGCTTACCTTACCTGCTTGTGTAGTTGGTAATAGCACTAACCATAAACAGCTATACTGCTTAGCAAATTCAGTGCATGTTACTAGTTAGTCATCCATGCAATACTTCACTAGATGTGATATCAGCACAAACTGCTTGCATTTTTAAACTCTGCTGACCAGTGGATCCTGTTGCAAAGGACGTTAGATGGAAAAAGCTACAGCTGAAACAACTGGGCTCAATCTGGCTAATCCAATGGCCACCTGGTGTAAAATGATAAAACTGTCAGGAGAGAAATGATCACTGTACATCAGGCTCCTCACTGTAACGTTTTCAGCAAAACGTTACAGTGTTTCACAAGGGGGTAGTTTGCATCGGGAGGAGAATTCCATGAGCAAAACATTTTAATTGGTGAACAAAACAGAACTGCATACATACAGTAGGTACATGTTTTCATTCCTGCTTAGAAAATCCCAGAAATTGAAAAGTGGGGAAATGCTTGAAGCAACATTTATCAAAATAGCAATGCACATTTAGGATCGCACCATGTTATTTCAGTAATGAAATAGTTTTTGGAGGATCGCAAAATTACCGGTTTACCGGCCCTTTAATGTGTCTAAGCTCCAGGATTCCAATGTCGTAACTAGTCAGCCATTCCCAAGAGCTGGGAATGCAACCAACATATATAATAGGGGTCATTGTACTGGCCAGTAATTACCTCTTTTACTCTGTTGTAAGTATCAGAGACAAGGGCATTAGGCCAGTAGGACTCTGACTCCAACTGTATTTAGAGTAAGCTCAAGTTGCCTTGATTATGTAATGCTTTTACAACAATCAGTTTCATTCAGGTTCCTGCTCACCACAACTTGGTTTCTTAGAACTATAAAGCATGCAAAACCGCACACATTTGTTCTGATCATTTTACTTCAGCATTCATACAGGTAATATGATATTTAGACCTCTACTACTTGGTGAAATCAAAATTGTATTCAAGTCATTTTACACTAAAAATGTTGGCTGATTGGTTGCGCAAAGCGCCATTATAATTCATTATAAAGTTTTTAAGATTGACATAATATAAAAGACAGTATATCTAAAACTCATCACTAGCATTTTAGATTTGAGATTAACTGCTGTATATCAGTTGACAGTACAGAATGGGAATGTGTTTTAGATTATGTGAAAGGTAAACCATGTGTTGTGTCATGTTGATATTTACTTAGTTGGTACATGTCATGGCACCTAACATTTCAAGATCCGCTCTGCCTTACGGTCCTGTACCATCTTCCAGAAGGAGCCACCTGACACACACTGATGTTTCAGGGTTGATTTCTAATGCGGTGATATTTAATCTAGAGGACACATGCACGCACAAGCCCCAAACACACACACACACACACACACACACACACATACACACTCTCATCCCACATCCAGACACCCCACATTTAGCTGCAAAAGCTGATAGGGCTGGAGAGGAGAAGAGATGCCAGCGGGAGTTTGGAACACGTCCAACTAATAGAGCAATCAATCTGCCCAGACTGCAGCTGGATTGTAGCAATGCCAACCCTAGAGAGAGACATCAGCCCACCACTGCATTCGGACAGATCCAGCCGTTGCGGGACCACCCTGCCTCAACCCCGCTCGGCTGTTCAACCGCACGAGGAAGACAAACATGTTTTCTTCTCTGTGGTTATGGCATCTACCAATCACATGCAGTTGTGTGATGGGTCCGCTCAGTTGCTTCCCCCTATTGCAAACGTGTCTAGACAGTCGGTTACTACTCCACCTGTAAACACGGCCTAGACTTAGAATTCAGAGAAGGCTGAGGTGTGAAGGCGGTGCGTGTTTGTTAAACCGTGTTGTTCACGTACGACTGAAGGTCATGTGGACAACAGCACGCAGTTGTTTTCTCCTTTTCGAAGGGTATCACACATCTGCGAGGTACAGTGGGGTTACTCAGCTTCCTGTTGATCTCTGTGGTCAATAAACACACAGGTTGTTGCACAGATCATCACAACCCCCTGCAGAGGTGCATATTTGATATGACAAAGGCAGTTTTTCCACCCGCTTTATTTTCCATGTACGTAGGTAGGTTTATGTCAGATGCAAAAGAAAAATAGTGCAGTACAAACCGTTCACATGTATCACTGGGTTTTACCACTACACTGTAAAAATAGCATGTTCAAAATTGAACCTTGATGGGTTACTTACCATTCTGAGCAGCCCCCCAGCTCTCTCCTCTATTGTTATTATTGGTAGGCGTATTAGTCATACTATTAGTGGTACTTTTACACAATAATGTAGCTGTCAGTGTTTATGATTTTAAACGGCCAGCAGAACAGCTTGGCAGGTATGTCTTACATGATGCCTGTCCTAAATATATTTACTGGACATCACAATTTGGAAGAAAAAGGTAATACAAATAAAGGTATAAAAATCAACCAAGTCCAATAGGTATATCATGTGCTGTGTTGATTTTGATGTCCTCTGCATGCAAAGCAACAATACATTTGCAGTGCATGATGGTCGTATAGTATTGGTATGTACTGCGGTTTTGGAAAATGTATAGAACAGAGAAAATTCTAATTTCACTGATGACTGACTAAAGGGGAACACAACCATGTTCATATCTGTGATTTTGTTTGGTAAATGTAAATGTAAAATCTGGTCACAAAACAGGCCACAAACCAATCTTACTGAAGCGGAATATAGTTAGTTCCATTTTCAAGTAGAGGTAAAAATACTGGTATAAGAAACTATTGAAGTAAAAGCAAAAACTAGCTAATTGGAAAAAGATGTAAAAGTTAAAATAAAAATAAAAGTTACTTAATGACCTACAAAATATAAACTTTGACTTTGTCAATGAATATATTGAAAAAGCAAAAGAGAAAAATAATGTACTGTATGACGTTTATTTATAAAACATGTTTCTTATCTATCCAAATAAAGCATTAAAATCAATAGTTAAAACATAATTTTTTTTTAACCATTTGAAATAATTTTTATGCAACAAATAAGTACTGTATTTTTGTGTTTTGATGCTGACTTTCAGCACTTTGGGTACTTTAAAGTACTTCTAGACCACCACAGTCTAGGTTTGTGCGTTGACGAGTGACTGGTAAGACCACCACAGGTTTGTGCATTGACGAGTGGCTGGTAAGACCACCACAGGTTTGAGCGTTGACGAGTGGCTGGTAAGACCACCACAGGTTTGAGCGTTGACGAGTGGCTGGTAAGACCACCACAGGTTTGAACGTTGATGAGTGGCTGGTAAACACCACAGATGGTGCAAATTGGCCAGCATCACCCATGGAGTGGTGAGGCATCGTCAGTAGGGATTTAATGGTGTCATTGGGCATCATCAATTATTTTTGGCAACTCGGGGACCTTCGAAGCTAACTAGGGTCGTCAGGTTAGCGTGCTCTCACAAGCACTGAACCATTGACTTCCTGGTTGGAAGAGTAGTTTGGGAAAAAAACAGAACGGCTTTGTTGCAGCTGCCTCAGTGAAAGATTCAAAGGCCCAAATTATCAACTCTCCTGAAAATGTTGATAAATTAAATGAGACAGGACCTTATACAGGTACAATTGAATATGAAGACTTTGGGGAATAAGAAAGGGGGTAATTTTTTGTAATAAAAATATAAAGTAACTTTGGGTTTAAATTGAAGCACACTTCAAACAGTAGATGTCAGCGTACGTTTCGTGGTTTCATTACACAAACATAGGCTTGAGTCTTTCTAATTTTCACAGTGTAAATCTATCAGCTTTTCTCATTATCACTACCATACATTTTCTCTTCATACTCACTGTTGCAACATATATACCTCTCTCTGAACCGCTGTTTAGTTTCAACATGAGCTGATAAAGCAGTTCTGTCTTATTTTGGCATGGGCAAGGTTCTCATTGAGCTCCAATTTACAATGTGACTTATTTGAGAAACATCTTATTTCAAATGTCCTTCATTGTGTCAAAATAAAGCTTCAGGTAGACTAAACCTATACAGTGAAAATTAGGCAGGATACTAACTGTTTGTCATGTTTCATCAAATTCTGCTTCAGACTTTTCAGATTTGTTTTTCTCAGATACTGAAGCTGAAGGGATGTCTTCTTTTTCATAGCTCTGGCTTAGATGGTTGCAGATTAGTTTACTTACTTTGATCTGTTTGTTTGTGTCAAATAAAAAAAAATATTGAACAAATGTATTCAGTCAAATAGCAGTAGATGATCTCACATGTTCACCACCCATTGTGCGTCATTTTACTTAAATTTTCCATTGGTTTTGTGTATTCTGTCCCAATATGTTGTCTACTATTAATGTTACCATTACACCAATGATAGGAGAGGATGATACAGATCCAAGTGACATGGTGTATATTGTATTTTATCGAGGAGCTGAGCCATGGGGGACACATGCAGTAAGAGCCTGGTCACCTGGTAGGGGTGGACACAGATCCTCTCCAGGTCACCTGGTAGGGGCGGACACAGATCCACTCCAGGTCACCTGGTAGGACTGGACACAGATCCTCTCCAGGTCACCTGGTAGGGGCGAACACAGATCCTCTCCAGGTCACCTGGTAGGGGCGAACACAGATCCTCTCCGGGTCACCTGGTAGGGGCGGACACAGATCCTCTCCGGGTCACCTGGTAGGGGTGGACACAGATCCTCTCCGGGTCACCTGGTAGGGGTGGACACAGATCCTCTCCGGGTCACCTGGTAGAGTGTGCGGAGCCTGAGGCACCCGGCTCTTAGAAGACAGGACCTGACAGTTCATTGTGTCGACGGTAGGTGATACAGAGGTAGGTGCTACAGAGGTAGGTGATACAGAGGTAGGTGATACAGAGGTAGGTGCTACAGAGGTAGGTGCTACAGAGGTAGGTGCTACAGAGGTAGGTGCTACAGAGGTAGGTGATACTGTAGATCAGGGAGGATGAGAACAGAGGAGACAGAGTCTGCTTAGACAGTGTGACACATTGAATAGGTTTAGGTCAAGTGACCTGTCTTGAAGCCTGAATGGTTAGGATTCAGGTGAATGGTTAGGGTTCAGGTGAATGGTTAGGGTTCAGGTGAATGGTTAGGTTCAGGTGAATGGTTAGGGTTCAGGTGAATGGTTAGGTTCAGGTGAATGGTTAGGGTTCAGGTGAATGGTTAGGGTTCAGGTGAATGGTTAGGGTTCAGGTGAATGGTTAGGTTCAGGTGAATGGTTAGGGTTCAGGTGAATGGTTAGGGTTCAGGTGAATGGTTAGGGTTCAGGTGAACCTGATTATAGGGTCGAAAGGCATTTTGCCAAGCTTCGTGTTCTTGGATTAACAAAGAAGATCTTATTGATGCAGGTTAGGTTTCCTCGCTAATATGCGTCAGATTACTTTTTATGACAAAAGCAAAACCCTTAGTTACCATGACATCTTTCTCATTGATGGTCAGACCACTGTGCTGCATCATGACTCACGTTCGCTGAGTGACATTTTATAGTTTTATAAAAAGAGCATTATTATTTTTGTACAATCACGTTTCTTGCCAGTAACCCCAAGCAATGAATGGGGATGAATGGTGTTCCTCAATTACCCTTTGTGGTAGAAACTTTTGTGGGCATTTTTCAGAGAGCGGGGTAAAATGTAATATATTAATGGAAACGTGTGTGTATTAAATGCATGTGATTGTGTGGGTTTTACATAACTAATTACGCACGCTCACACTTTCCTCCAATCATATCCCACGATCTGCCTAATCCCAAAACAGGCCAGATTTGTCACTGTGATGCAAGATCACTGGTCATCTGAAATGGGACTGAGCCAAGTCAGTGCACAGCTGTTAGCGAAGGACACATGAAAACCCTTCATCAATCAAGCCTAAGACAATATACGTTCCCTGAAGGTCCCACTGATCTGCTTACAGGCATCTGACAGTCTTTACATGTCTTCGAACATTCTGTCAATGTCTTGAAACATTGTCAGAGAATCTGAGACTGTCATTCCGTGGTGATTAACAGCAGTCCATAAGGGCAGTGCTGTGACAGGGAGTAAATGTGGCCTATTAATACTAATTTACCATTGCTCAGGTCAACAGACTGACAGGATGTTCTGTTCCATTTTGTTGCAATGTTTAGACCATATGTTATGTTGAACTGTTGCTGTCTGTTGGTTGGTTAGCTATGCATTTTAACCATGGCACAGGGGTTCAGCAAACATTGAACAACATTGGTTGAGATGTTTTCTACAGGGTGACCATTTCATTTCCTGTCATGGTTTCAACATTTTGAGCGTTGTTGAGCATTATTATTCTTTGCATGTTCTTCGCGTTATTATTCTCAAGCATGTTCACCAAGTGCCCACAGTCTGCCAGAAAGAGTCCCACCAAAGCTTTTATGGCTAAATTTTAGTTGTAAGTAATTCAGCTTTGATCCAAACAAAAAGTATCTAGGCCACCATCCAGTAATACCCACCTCCTGATTAAAATGTTTGGTAAAAAGATGAAGAGGGGTGGGCAGGGAGAGAGAGAGTATGATGGGAAGAGAGAGGGAGAGTGACGTCATTCAGGGATTATAGTGTTTTAACAGGCTGGAAGGTTGCTCTTATCTTAACAAGTGAGCAGCATTTCGACGGATCCCTCAGACAAGCTGTCTAAGAGCTGTCTTGAAATAAATGTTCAATTAAACAATGCATTACATTCCAAGAAATACACTGTTCAGTATGATTCAATGATGTGATATACACAGAAATTGAGGCGGATTTTCGAGATGAGGAGCAAGTACAATTTGTAATCAATAAACGTTTTTTATAATGTTTTCGGAGCAGTTGTATTTTCATTCATACTAAATCATAATGGATGTAAACTCTCATAAACTCCCATAAACTCCCGTTCTGTGTTCACTGACTGAATGCCTGAGAGCCACTGAGACTAACGTGGTATGGCTATGTGACAAGGAGATTCACTTGTCTGGGTCTGTTCACTGCTCTTATCAATCTTGGTCAACAAGATTGTCACATGCCGTTAGTTACCTGGCCAGAGCAAAACAGAGCAGTGAGCAGGGCACAGATGTTGTTTTGTTCCCTGGTTCTGGACCAGTGGAGCAAAAGATGGAACAAACCCTTTAGAGACCCAGGAATGCACTGGTTAAATCAGCTGGGTACCCTGAGGGGTGAACAACACAGCACAGGTGTTGCTAAGGCCAGCAGTGACCAAAAGATAGAGTACAAAGGTTGATGATGAGGTGTATAGAGGATTCAGTCATGACCACAAAGCATAGGGATGGATGTATAAGTACTGTATGTCTGCCAAGAAATGCGCATGGAAGAACTTTATTCATGACCTCAAGGGCCTTGTCAAGAAACTATATTGTTAAAACAAAGTCATTTGAAACACCTGAGCTAGTGGCAAATGAGCAACCAACAATTTATAGAAAATAATATATTAATTGTGCTGGTGTATTGAAATACTTCCTCAGATGTTTTGAATCATCCATGGTTAGTAGTAATATTAGAAACTGTGAGCGCTATCGGAAAAGGTTAAAAACACTATGTTGGTCTTTTAAGTTCTATTTAGTGCAGAGTTGACATCACAGACTCCATGCCTGCAACACTTGACCCGCTACAGTTTGCCTACAGACAAAACAGACTCACAGAGGACGCCATCACTCTGACCCTCCACTCTGCACTCTCTCTTCTGGACAAAAGGAACACATATGTGAGAATGCTGTTCATTGACTATAGCTCAGCCTTTAACACCATTGTGCCCCACAAACTGGCGGTCAAGCTCAGGGATCTGGGTCTCGACCCCACTATGTGCAGATGGATCCTGAACTTCCTGACGGGCAGACCCCAGGTGGTGCGGATGGGCAACATCACCTCCTCCTTACTGACTCTCAGTACTGGCTCCCCCCAGGGCTGTGTGCTGAGCCCGCTCCTGTACTCTCTCTTCACCCGCGACTGCCTGGCAACTCACGTCTCCAACACCATCATTAAGTTTGCTAATGACACCACCATCATAGGCCTGATCTCTGACAACGACGAGTCAGCCTATAGAAACGAAGTAAGGTAACAACCTCCAGCTCAATATCAGCAAAACGAAGGAGATGATTGTTGATCACAGGAAGCAGCGGCGGGGAGACCACGCCCCCATACACATCAATGGGTCTGCAGTAGAGAGAGTTCACAACATCAGGGTCCTCGGGGTCAGCATCAGTGATGACTTGACCTGGTCTCATCACTCTAACGTCGTGGTGAAGGAGACCAGGAAACGACTCTTCTTCCTACGCCGATTAAGGAGATTTGTCATGGATTCCAGGATACTCACCAACTTCTACAGATGCACTATCGAGAGTATCCTGACCGGCTGTGTCACCGCCTGGTATGGCAGCTACACCGCCCTCGACCGCAAAGCACTTCAGAGGGTGATTGAGACAGCAGAGTGCATCACAAGGTCTGACCTGCCATCCCTGCAAGATCTCTACACAGAGAGGTGTAGGAGGAGGAGCAAACGGATCATTACAGATCCAGCCACCCATGCCACGGACTGTTTACCAAGCTGCCATTAGGCAGAAGGTACAGGAGTATTCAGTCCAAAACAAACAGGCTACGGGACAGCTTCTTTCCACAAGCTGTAAGGCTGCTCAACTCGGGAACCCCTCTTCCCTTCCATCCATAGTCCATGCACATCTGTCACTTTATATCATGCATACCTGTCAATTTTACATTGCACTACGGTTGTATAGTTATTATTATTGATGTGTGTTTTGTATAGTGTTATTACTGATTGATTGTGTTATCTTATTTTTTAAATTTATAATTACTGTTACTTTTTAACTTTTAACTGCATTGTCCGGTGTAGGAAAGCCAAGCATTTCATTGCCGTAACTTGTTATTGCAAATGACAAATAAACCTTTTGAACTTTTGAACTTTTAAGTTGGATAACTTTTATTGTATTTTATTGATTTACACTGATTTATGTATGGGATCATTGCATTGTTTAGCCTACTTTGAAAGGATCTTTGGATAACAATTGTTTATGGGTTTATTGGGTTATGCGTCTTTCTATTTTCTGCACTAACATGAATTTGTGTCATAATATAGAGTAATGAAAAAAAGTCTCTCTTTTGTATGCTAGTAGTGTTTGGCTAACCAGAGAATGTGGACTTAATAGAATAAATAGTATTGCCATATAATTGGTGGTCTAACATAGGTCATGCCAATATGTCAGAGTACTTGAATCCTCAATTTCTCAGCCTGTGATCATCACAGAAACACAACAGCTGGAAAAAATAAATTGGTGTGGATAAGATGGTTCAAAACATATAACATAGAAAAATACATTGTCAACACATCAGTTAAATAAACTTTATTACATGAGTATTCTCATGACTTATTTTTGAGAAATGTAAACCAATTACTTGTGGTACAAAAGGCTACTAATAAACAAAATGTTTCTGTATTTTGTCTCACTTTGATGATACGGGTCTTAAAATCATCATTTTGGAAAATCAATTGTTACCACCTTACAATGAAAGCCTTAGTCAGATAAGTGTCCGCTTACCTCTATCAACGAATCCTAGCCTGAAATCCTCAGTCTCTTCTCTTCAGATTGACTTGCAAGTCTACGCCCAGCTGGACTGGGAAAGCTGAATATTTAGACATGTCCTATGATTCACATCTCTGCCACTTTGTTTCACACTCCTGTCTCAACCAGGAAGCACTTTCCAAAACCCAAGCGTATAGAAGAGTATGCATTCACCTGCTAGCAAGCATGATTGAGCTTGCAGGTGTCTGACCCACCACAAGGAGTCATCAGAGCATGTTAAGACAATGCAAACCAACCTTGGAAGGTTCTGAACCAATAGCCACCGTTGCTATGCCACAAGGCAGTGGCATTACCACTGTGCTGTCAGGGAGCCACTCATCATCTAGATAAAAAAATATATAGCTGTACTGCAGCGTCTGCTGTCCTGCAGCGTCTGCTAAAGCACCAGCTATACGTTAAAGGGGAAAAGTGTGTTTTCCACACCCCTAACGTCTCCTTCCTGGGATACCACATCGCTCCGGAGGGAGTGCGGAAGGAAGAGCTGAAGGTGGAGGCGGTAAGGTCATGGCGAATCCCGAAGACTATCAGGGAAATCCAGAGCTTTATCGGGTTCCCCAACTTCTATCGCCAGTTCATCTGAGACTTCAGCACCATCACGGCGCCGCTCACATCGTTGTTGAAAGGCTGACCTCAACGCCTCTGCTGGATCTCGCATGCAGAGAAGGCGTTTCTCGACCTGAAGGGCAGGGACCCCGCGCCAGCTACATTCCCCCCAGACAAGACCTGCATGCCCCGGAGAGTGCGAGGCTGGCCGGTGACCTGGGTGCCCACCACGCCAGCGAGAAGACATCTGGGCATCAGTCGGACGCTGGAGGCGCTCAGGGAGAAGTATTGGTGTCCTGGAATGAGGAGGACTGTGCGGCACTGTGTCATGTCGTGCGCCGTGTGTGCACGGTCTAGGGCGCCGCGAACGACTCCAGTGGGGAAACTACATCCTCTCCCAGTGCCTCAGCGGCCCTGGTCACATCTGGCAGTGGACCTAACTGACTTGCCGCCAGCAGAGGGGAAAACAACCATCGCCGTGGCAGTGGATAGGTTCTCCAAAATAGTCAGGTTTATTCCGTTACCTGGCCTCCGCACCACCCTCAAGGCTGCCGAGGTGCCGTTGCAGCAGGTTTTCCGACTGCATGGACTTCCGGAGGACATTGTGACCGACCGCAGCCCCCAATTTACATCCCGGGTTTGGAAGGCCATCATGTCCAGGCTGGGGGTTGCGGTCAGCCTCACATCTGGGTATCCCCCACAGGCCAACAGGACCCTTCCAGGTGGTACTCGGTTTCCATCCGCCACTGTGCTCCCGGTTGGGAGCTCCAGCAACATCCAGGCCGTGGAGGAGTGGTTCAGGAAGTCCGATAGGGTCTGGTCCGCTGCCCACGTCTGCCTGCAGGAGGCAGTGCGGCGGCAAAAGGAGCAGGCGGACAGGCGGTGGAGCGACGCCCCTGTGTACCCCCCCGGGGGACAAGGTGTGGCTGTCCACAAGGGGTCTTCTCCTCTGTCTGCCCTGCCATAAGCTTGGGCCCTGGTATGTGGGGCCGTTCTCAGGAAGGTAAATGACATCTCATACACCCTGCAGCTCACCCCTCCATATAACAACATCTCACCTACCTTCCACTGTACTGTGACGTCTGCACCGCGTGGCACAGCTGCTCCCCTTCCTCTCCGGCGTTCCACCTCACCGGTGTACTAACCACCAGCTGGAGATTGATGGCAGCAGTGCTCCCCGGGGACACGCCTGTTCCCCATCACTACTTAGTTGCTTATATATGTGTTTGTGTTACCATTGCACCCCATGGACTATTGTTTGGTTGTTGCTCACCATGCAGTGCTGTTTTTGAACATCCTCTTCATACGAGTAAAGATACTATTGATCACTATCTCTCGTTTTTTTTTCCCTTTCTTTTTTGCCTCACCTTTACGCACTCACGCCATCACACATTTCTAGCCATCGGGACAACCTTATGCCATTGCTTATTCAAGTAGCCTACCTTAGTAATTTTGTTGAATATGGGAATCATTTATTAGAGAGTCAATTTGGTTGTGGCTAACCGTCTTTCAGGAAATCTAATGTTTACAGGCCCCCATCTAAATCTATTCACTAATCACATTTCTGCCTAAACATCAAAGGACAATACCTTGACAAGCTTAGGTGTGATTCAGTGGGTTAAATGCCTACACACCCTGTAGATGTCCAGTTAAGGGGGGCTGATATGTTTCATACAGTAGCCTAATGTAGCAGTATTTGTTATGGGTACATTAATCAAGAGACCAATATGATATGGTAGAACTATGGGATCATAGACCAGCAATCTTCTGTTTAGATATTTCATGGGATACATAGTTTGCAATACATCAAAGTATGTCTTTAACATAATGCACTACTTTCTAAACCGAAAAGTGTGTATTAACCACCTAAGACCTGAGCTTTTAATAATGTTTGCATTTTTAATTTCTCTTAGCTATTTGGGATTGGTGGACCTGATAAGTCTAATATCTAAGCATGGCGCAGACAACTGTCCTCTAATAAGGACAATAGGTTTATGTTAAGCAGAATGAAGTACATGGTGCAGGAAGCCTAAAACAGTGTCCTCATATGTGGACACAGGGTCTCATGAGGTTACGGGCAAAATTTGAACACATTTTAAAATTACGATTAATCACGATTAACTACAGAAGATGTTATTAATTGCAATTATTTTAATAGTTTGACAGCACTATTTTTTTATTTCACTTCATCAATTTGACTATTTTGTGTACATCCTTTACATGAAATGAAAATCAATTTTCATTCCAGGTTGTAAACCAATAAAATAGGAAAAATGCCAAGGGGATGAATACATTCACAAGGCACTAAATAGACTTGACTTATAACTGATTAGAAATATTTTTTTCACTGTCAATGTGCACATCTGTGGGTTGACCTGAAGATCACTGATCACTGACGATCCACTTCCAGAGTGATAGAGCTTGAGAGGATCTACAAGAAAAAATGGGAGAAAATGCCCAAATCCAGGCGTGCACAGCTTGTAGAAGCCTCTAATGGCTGCCAAAAGCAGTTATAAAAAGAGCTAAATAAAGGGTCTGAGTACTTCCATTTTTTTTCAATAAATTGGCATACACTTCTAAAAGCGTGTTTTAGTTTGTCATTATGGGATATAGTGTGTAGTAGTTATTTCAATCAATTATAAATATAGTCTATAACAACATAATGTGGAGAAAGTAAAATGGTCTGAAAACTTTCTACTGGCACAGTACATTGTGATTGTCACTGCTGAGTGACAGACTATCCTATGTATACTCGTGATCAGAAGGAAATGGAAAACATCATGTGGTTAGCATGCTGGATCTCTAATGGAAGAAAACAAAAAGCACAAACTGTGTTGTGGTTGGGGTTTTTCTCCCTCGTTACATTTGTGGCCTTGTCTTTGACAAAGCCCAAAATATATTACTATTCATTGGTAGGATGCTGCCCTCTGCTGTAGAATCTGAAAACCTCAGTGAAAATGCAATGGAAATAGTATTGTTCCTTTGCATGTGTCAAGCTAAATGCTTAGCCTTGGCACGCGTGAATATTTTTAAGTTCGGGTTCAAGATTAATACAATTTCATACCCTCAAAGAATTGGTTGTTGTCTTGGACGTGTCACGCGTTTATGCATTTAAAGCCATGGAGCATATACCTCATCACACCATGACAAGACTGTGATTTCACTGATTTTTCTGTCTTGTGATTTCATATGTTTGTGTGTGTGTTTTAAACCATGTCACCTCGTTGTCAAAGCATTGCCAAAGCTAAATGGGATTTCTTGGCGAGTCATGAGGTAGACTTCTTCTTTTTCATTCGAAACTAGAAAAGTACTTTTCCAGAAGACAATCTGTGTACATCTTAGTGTAAGTGGCACATGCAATTGTCAGTGGAGCTTTGCCATATAAATTACATTAGCACAAGTTATATAATTGATTCACAAATTCTGACTAAATTAAAAATAAAAAAACTAAATACACCCATAACTAAACCAGAGAGCATCATTTGAAGAAGCTGAATTTTATTTAAAAAGGCAGAATGGCTTGGCATAGATGCCTATGTGGTTGGTTTGCAGCAATCATTAACTCTTACAAATCTATTGTAAGAGTTAATAACACAACACACAGCCATTAATGTCTCAACCGCTGGCAACAAAAGAGAGTACACCCCTATGTGAAAATGTCCAAATTGGGCCCAAAGTGTCAATATTTTGTGTGGCCACCATTATTTTCCAACACTGCATTAACCCTCTTGGGCATGGAGTTCACCAGAGCTTCACAGGTTGCCACTGGAGTCCTCTTCCACTCCTCCATGACAACATCACGGAGCTGGTGGATGTTAGAGACCTTGCGCTCCTCCACCTTCCGTTTGAAGATGCCCCACAGATGCTCAATAGGGTTTAGATCTGGAGACATGCTTGGCCAGTCCATCACCTTTACCCTCAGCTTCTTTAGCAAGGCAGTGGTCGTCTTGGAGGTGTGTTTGGGGTCGTTATCATGTTGGAATACAGACCTGCGGCCCAGTCTCTGAAGGGAGGGGAACATGCTCTGTTCAAGGGAGGGGAACATGCATCTTCAGTATGTCACAGTACATGTTGGCATTCATGGTTCCCTCAATGAACTGTAGCTCCCCAGTGCTGGAAGCACTCATGCAGCCCCAGATCATGACACTCCCACTACCATGCTTGACTGTAGGCAAGACACACTTGTCTTTGTACTCCTCACCTGGTTGCCGCCACACACACTTGACACCATCTGAACCAAATAAGTTTATCTTGGTCTCATCAGACCACAGGACAAGGTTCCAGTAATCCATGTCCTTAGTCTGCTTGTCTTCAGCAAACTGTTTGCGGGCTTTCTTGTGCATCATCTTTAGAAGAGTCTTCCATCTGGGACGACAGCCATGCAGACCAATTTGATGCAGTGTGCGGCTTATAGTCTGAGCACTGACAAGCTGACCTCCAACCCCTTCAACTGCTGCAGCAATGCTGACAGCACTCATACGTCTATTTCCCAAAGACAACCTCTGGATATGACGCCGAGCATGTGCACTCAACTTCTTTGGTCGACCATGGCGAAGCCTGTTCTGAGTGGAACCTGTCCTGTTAAACCGCTGTATGGTCTTGGCCACCAGGCTGCAGCTCAGTTTCAGGGTCTTGGCAATCTTCTTATAGCCCAGGCCATCTTTATGTGGAGCAACAATTCTTTTTTTCAGATCCCCAGTGAGTTCTTTGGCACGAGGTGCCATGTTGAACTTCCAGTGACCAGTATGAGGGAGTGTGAAAGCGATGACATCAAATTTAACACACCTGCTCCCCATTCACACCTGAGACCTTGTAACACTTACGAGTCACATGACACCGGAGAGGGAAAATGGCTAATTGGGCCCAATTTGGACATTTTCACTTAGTGGTGTATTCACTTTTGTTGCCAGCGGTTTAGACGTTAATGGCCGTGTTTTGATTTTTTTTGAAGGGACAGCAAATTTACACTGTTATACAAGCTTTACACTCACTACTTAACATTGTAGCTAAGTGTCATTTCTTCAGTGTTGTCACATGCAAAGATATAATCAAATATTTGCAAAAATGTGAGGGGTGTACTCACATTTGTGAGATACTGTAAATTAAATATGGCAAAATTGGGGAGGGGAAAAAAAGGGGTCAAAATTTTATCTGATAATTGTTTTCAACCAAAAGTACATAGCCTATGGTTGCAAGGCTTCCAATACTGTAGTACATAGAAAATATGAAATATGTAATTGTTCCGATGCCTACCACAATATTCTAAAATGCAATTCAGATTAAAACAAAAAAGTGCAAATGATCAGAATCAGGATCTTTAATTGCATTTTTAGATAGTACAGAATAAGATATTATAACCATAATTTCACTTGTATTTGTAGATAATAAATTATACAAATAGCCAAAATTGATAATAAAAATAATAAAAATCTCTCAAAATTGACCTACAGTACATTCATAGAAAATGGGTGGTGAGCATATCTGATGATGGGATATGAGTGGTAAAAGAATTTTCTATACATTCATTTATTATATTTACATTTGATTTACACATTTACAGATTCATCCCTAGGTGTAGGGAGGTGAGAAGGGTATTGGGAGCAAGGTAGTGCAGCTGTTTAATTACCAGTTTACAGTTTGGAGGTTCCTTGATGTGGTGAGCATGGTCTTATTGGTCTCTGTGGGACAACTGGACAGTTTCTGAGAGCCACAGCATGGGGATGAAAATGTCTAGGTGTTGGGAACATTTTGGTCATGACTGACCTGTACTGCTCCTCTGCACTTCACCTGCAGAAAGACAACTTTAGAAGAGTGAAAAAAAGTCCTCTTCCAAATTCAGAGAAACAGTGTATAGAAATTTGCATATCGCTGGTGAGTTTGAGTTTTCACTTTTTAACAATGTGGGTGAGCCAGGGAAGTAATTTTAGGACAATGTAAGTTCTTACTTCAGACTGGATTAATGCATATGTGCAGTGAGTTTCTAACTTTTTTGTAGGTCTAAAATAAATGGTTGCAGTATGTCAGTGCCAGCAGAGTGGGTGACCCTGTCATTTTTAAGATTAGGATTCTGTTAATATGTATGCAGTCATGTAATGAATCAATTGAATGAATGAATTCCATGAAATATGTTTATCAAAGGTCATGTTTTCCCAGCTCCTCTCAAAATTATGTCATTATCTGGAGCTGAGCTCAGAATTCTGAAGAAGAAATACAACAACTTGTTATTTTAAGCATTCTCATGTTTTGGTTGATGCAGACATAACACTGACGTTCGTTCAATTAGTTTTAAAAATCCTTTAGAAATATACATATTCAAGCAAACATCTCTCATCTGCTTATGTTGTTGTTTGTATACTGTGCTGTTAGCGGGTTAAACACCTCCAGTCTGTACAGTAACTTGGGAAAATAAATTATTTTGCATTGTCCATTGTTTCCAAAGTAAGTTCAGAATGTTAGTGTTTATCCTTTACTTCTGTTACCAGGTAAAATGATTGAAAACACGTTCTCATTTTCATAACCTGGATGTAATTAGGCTTACTTGCTCATTGAAAATAATGACAAGGTTTTCACCTTCCTGGCCCTGGCTCTCGCTATTGCATCTTTTCAATAGTACTTACTTTAGAATTCTATAAAATAGTTATATTATAGGTTAGATGTTGTAAACTGACATTGTCGGCGAATACTACATTACACCAGGTAGTATTCTTTTATCATCTGAAGTGCTTGCAGTAGTATTTTGTAATATACTATAGAATACTACTCTTAACTGGATATAGTATTTACATATTATTAATGTGTAATTATTAGTAATAAAAGGCATTTCGAGATAATACTAAAATTTTTTAGGGGCAAGAGCTGAAGGTCATGACAGCATGATGTAACTGGATGGAAGATATCTAGTGAGACACCCAAGGACTTCCTTATCACTAACAATAGCTCTGATGGTCAGCTGACTTGTGGTGTCCCCGCAGGTCTACCTCACTCTCATTAGTCAGTCAGTCCATGTTTGTGTGAGGCAATACGCATTATAAATCATCTGACAGTCACCAGGAAAACCCTGAGGTACTTTATGCCTTTGAACTGTCTGGAGTGTCCACACGGAACTCACAACTTCGCCTACTTGATGTTTTTTCACAGATTATTTTGTGTTGAATTGTTAATTGTTTTGACGTTATTTCTATTTTTACACTGTACATTTATTTTTTGCCATGTTAATTAAACTTAGTGGAGTAAATTTTTTTTAATTATTTAAATAGCGTGGTGCATGTAACTTTAATATTGTTCCTAATCAGATCGACCAGCTCTACTTCAGAAAAAAAATATTAGCAATTGTCTTCCTGTTTAAAAGGCAGCCCTACAGCCCTATGAGGCTAATACAGAGAAATAGTGACCTCTATTGAATGAGAAGTAATAGCTCACATTTAATCAGAATACAGTTATCATCCCCATTCATGAGCACATTAGCCACCTAGTGGAGAGTAACATTTACTGCAGTTCTAGGTTTTTGAAGGACTAGGGCAGTGAACATTATTAAGCTTTGTTCATAAACTCATGGAGGTAGGTAGATTATTTATTCATAGAGATGGATTACTATCTGAAGAAGTCATCTATCTCTATGAATTCATAGAGATAGATTGATGTGCATCAGATAGATAGATTCCCTATTATTAGAGATAGATAGAGTTCTCTCTGAATAAGTAATTTTTGATAAATGATAAATGACCAATAGATATAAAGATGACCAATTAATTGAGAAAGATTACTATCTGAATAAGTGATCTATCTGTCTTCATGAATTTATAGAGATATATGACCAACAGATAGATTGATCAACAATAAAAATCATAGAGATAGCTTGTAGCCAATGAATACAGTGATAGGTGTTCAAATCAATTAATACAGGTACATTAATGACAAAATCATTGATTAAAAATTAAATTATAGAAATATGTAGTTGACAAATTTATAGAGTTACTGTAGCTATACAACTCATTCATAGAGATAGATTAATATGAGAGTTTGGGTGTCTTATCATCTATGGTACATATTATCACTAAAATGATTCAGAGAATCCGGAGAAACTCTGTACGCAAGGGACAAGAACGAAAACCAATATTTGATGGCCGTGATCTTTGGGCCCTCAGGCAGCACTGCATTTAAAAACAGACCCGATTCTGTAGTGGACTGCATGGGCTCAGGAACACTTCCAAAAACCATTGTCTGTGAACACAGTATGTCGCTGCATCCACAAATGCAAGTTAAATCTCTACCATGCAAAGAAGTTCTTTTTGGGAATCATGAATGCAGCGTCCTCCGGACTAAAGAGGCGAGGGACCATCTGGCTTCTTATCAGCGCACAGTTCCAAAGCCAGCAACCATGATGGTATGGGGGTGCATTAGTGCACATGGCATGGGTGATTTGCACATCTGTAAAGGCACCATTAATGCTGAACAATATATATAGGTTTTGGAGCAACATATTCTGCTATCTAGACAATGTTTTTTCAGGGACGGCCTTGTTTATTTCAGCAAGACAATGCCAACCCCATTTGCATGTAACATAATGGCAGGCTCCGTAGTAAAAGATTCCGGGTGCTAAACTGGCCTGCCTGCAGTCCAGACCTGTCCCCTATTGAAAACATTTGGCGCATGAAACAAAATTCTTCCTGAAAGGAACGGACATACACTGTGGGGGCCGAGGCTGCCCCATCTGCTCAGACAAACCAGGTGTGAGGATGAACAAATCAACAAAGTAGAAATATGAATTTCACTGGATTAACTGCACTGATGTTTGGTCTTTTAATGTGGGTCCCATAAAGGGATGAACTCTCCAATAGGTTTCAATGCTGCACATGTTATGTATTGTTTGTTACAGGTAAATGTTTACTGGATGAAGAATCCTGCAAGATCAAGTGTCTAGCTTTGGATGGTGCTAATTGAATATATGTAAATGTGTGAATGTTGGTTTCTTTGTTTTCATTGTTTTAGCCAAGGTGAGGTGATCCTATTATAGATGCAATGGGGGAATTTGGAATTGGTCTGTCTGGGTGGGATAAATAGGGAAGCTTGACTTAGTTCTTGGAGTCTATATTTAACAGAAGCTCCTAGCAAACCTTTGTGCTAGAGTGTCTTAAATACTTAAGGTATACTTAGTAGACTGTTAGGCTAGTTGGAAGGACGTTGAATCGTGTTGGTATGTAACTATGTTCTGTTTTGTAACTTTATTACTTGATTGGAATAAATTGTATTACTTTGGAATAAAGATTACTACGGCATTCCTCGTTCATCTTCATACTCAAGCTCGTAGGGCTACTGATAATTACACACACATAAGTAAGTCTTAGCGACCAGACTTATCATCCCTGAGTCCTGGATTTCGAAGCAGTCTGGTTAGGCCCAGGAACACATTACATCGACTTGTCATTCGTGAGTCATGGGTTTCGTAACATTCTGTGTAGCCCCAGGAAAACATGCCATTTTACTGTATGGTTCATGTTAAACAACCTACACCTTATGGGCGCTTATGATAACTGATATAGACACATACACATATGAAAATCGAAGTGACCAGACTGGTCATCCCTGAGTTCCGGGTTGCTACACGATCCCTTGTTCTCTGTACTGGACTGATGAGGAGCACTGAGGATAACGTAGGCCGTGAAACATATGATCTTTAAAATGTTTGGCTTGTGAAGAAAGATTAGCTACCTTTTCTAAGAACTTCTAGCATATCATGGTCATTGCGTATGTTTACAAACAATATGGAGTTTGATTATTAGATATTAAATTGTCACCTAGGTCATAGATTCTCTTTGCATTCATTTTCCTACCTGTCCACTCAGTAGCATTCAAAGGGGTTTACCTTTATCCCCCATACTACATACATTTCCCTTTCAAAACTATTGCAACTGATCTCTTCAGTTCCCAAACGCTTACAGAGTATTGTTAAAAGAAGAGGTGATGCAACACAGTGGTAAACATTCCCCGTCCCAACTTTTTTGAAATGTGTTGTTGGCATCAAATTAAAAATGGGCATGTATTTTTCCAAAAACAATAATATTTCTCAGTTTAAACATTTGATATGTTGTCTTTGTACTATTTTCAATTAAATATAGGGATAAATGTACATTAAATATAGGAATTTGCACATCATTGCATTCTGTTTTAATTTGCATTTTACACAGCATCCCAACTTTTTTGGAAACTGAGTTGTAGATAACGTATTCATAAAAACAGGTAGATGCCAATCCACACAAAGAATTAAATACATTTCATGCAGATACATAAATGATAAAATCTTGGATATTTTAAATGTTAAATAACATTGCTCAACCACCACCACCAAGTATTGTTAACTCGGAAGGAACTACTATATAACCAGAATAGAAGAAATTGTTATATTGTCAACTATTTCCCAGGTATTCCACAATGCTTATTTGGAATTCCACTGTGGAATACATTGTGGTATTCCACTGTGGAATACATTGTGGTATTCCACAATGCTTAATGGTATTTGGAAGACATGTTAACGATTTGGCAAAATGTTATCTGGTCAGATGATAAACTGAAATTGTGCTTTTTGTCTAAGATGCAAAACTATGTGTGTGGTGCCCAGCAGAAATATGTTCTGTTATGGGCATGCTTTTCTTTGGCAGGATATGGGAAACATTGTTGACAAGATTGAGGATAAGATGGATATAAGAACATCCTAAAGGATAACCTGTATCAGCCTGCAATGCTAATGTGCAATGCTGGTGGGGTGTAACCCAAAATAATCTCAGCTGTAATTGGTATGGTGGTTTTGCCATATATTGATTCAGTTTCAAAGTGCTGTGTATGTGGTATAAATCAAATTTGGATGATCCCAATTGAATCACTGTTGTTTCACATTTTAAAAACAGGTATACAGTACCAGTCAAAAGTTTGGACACCTACTCATACAAGGGTATTTCTTCATTTTCACTAATTTCCAAAATGTTAAATAATAATGAATCCATCAAAACTATGAATTAACACTTGGAATCATGTACCTCAAAGGAAAAAAAGTTTTAAACAATTCAAAATTCATGTATATTTTAAGTAGCTACCATTTGCCTTGATGACAGCTTTTCACACTCTTGGCATTCTCTTAACCATCTTCCTGAGGTAGTCACCTGAAATGCTTTCCATGCAGTCTTGAAGGACTTCCTATATTATGCTGAGCACTTGTTGGCTGCTTTTCCCTCACTGTGGATCATCCCAAACCATATCAACCCTGTTGAGGTCAGGTGATTATGGAGGCCAGTTCATCTGATGCAGCCAGTGCCGGCTCTAGCCCAAAGCAAAATTTGATTTGGGGCCCCATCTCCCCTAGCGGCCGGGGGCTCCCTAGCAGTTGGGGGCTTCCTAGCGGTTAGGGGCCTCCTTGTCGTTGGGGGCCCTAAGCAACTGCTTATGTCGCTTATGGCTAGAACTTACCCTGAGTAAATGTACAGGAAATTTTGGGGTGTGTTTCAAATATGCCCAGTCTACTGTTTCGGTTTGTGCACCACGTCTGCAGATCAGAGACGTGTTAAGGCATCTGTGTATGTGTGTGGTCACATAATCTTTTCGAGTGTGTGGGTCTGTGACTGATAAATGTGTTTTTGCTTCCCTTTTAGCCTCGGTGTCTCCGGAGAGAAAAGCAAGCGTTCCTTTGTCTGTTTCCCTCCAAGTGTGCTGCGCGCCGGCTATCTGTGTGTTCCAGTGAGCGTGTGTTTGTGTCCCCCCCACCCCTCCCCACTCGCTCCTGAGCGGCTGACTGACAGTGATTCCGGCAAACTGAATGGAGCTCTTATGAGGCTGCATTCTTCTGTCTCTCAATGGAATGTTTACAGAGTGGTTTACAAGCCCGGCGATGCCTGCCTGCCCCCCCGCCCCACTCCCCCCACCCGCCCCCACCCCGGTTCTAAGCCTCTTGTGCCAACGTCTTATAATACCCTTTGTTGAGTTTTTAGCGGCTGCACCACACTGCACTGCTGTGGCTCGGCTGGACGGTCGGAGGCCTTGCTGCTTGCGAGAAGATGAGATCAGGGTGGAAACGGCAACGCTGCAGCTCTCCGTGGGGGGAACATGGCTGGGGTTATCTCCTGCCTTGGTGCGTGGGAGGGAGGTGCCACCTGAGCCGCACGCACGCATGCACGCAAACACACTGAAATCCTTGCGTTTCGAACCTGACTACATCACTGCATTGTGCTGACTACGTGCTGTATTCAGAAATAGATTTGTGTTCCTGTCGTCGTCAATCATTGACTGAATCACTGACATAGGGTTGTTTTCATAGGCCAACGGAAAGTTTTCCTTGTTCATTCTCTGTGCCAGCTTCCCAAGCTGTCTTTTTGCTCTGCAAACTTTCTTCTAGGATGGATATAAAGCTGCTTTATTTATCATGAGGGATATTAGTGTGGTGTGGTGGTTTCTGGATGGCTTGGTTTCTTTGATGTTTCATTGACTGAGCCCTCACTCCACAGTGCTGCTCAATTTAGCCTGAGGGCCAATGGGTTGGATCCCTGCCCACTGGATGCATTTGTCTGCTTCAGAGAACGAAGTGGTATAGCTCTAACTGGCATAGTGGCACACTACTCCTTTTACAAAGTGCACTTCTTGTTATATAGGTAATAGGGTGCCATTTGGAACCACAGCCAAGCATAAGCCTGAATGTAATTTAAGAAAAATCCAAAATGTACAGCTACAATAGTATACACGGACAAAAAATAATTATGCAATGGACATGAAAATAGGCAACTGAAAACACAAATGCAATAGTGAGCTTAAAATATGTCAATTTCTGATACACAAACATCCACTATAACTCTTGTCATTGTTCCACAAAATAAGTTGATATTGATTACATTTAGTGTCTCACAAATAAACCTTTGACAACTCTGTCCTTTAATCTGATTCAAACTGCATTCTGTTCCTTTGGGCACTGGACATGGAGACAAATACCATTAGGAAGATTGCAAGTGAACGGCACAGTTCTTGCACAATAGAAATGCTTTGCTTACACCACTCAAACGGTTTGTGTTCCCACAAAACATTTTGTGAGGCCCGTGCGAGAGGAGCAGAGGGCCCCCCTCCTCACTCTTAATGTGCCCATAAGTACTTTGTAGCAGCGCCAAACGGCCAGACCCTTTATGTTTCGGTGGGGCACTCAAAGGGGCGAGTAGGCAGGGGGTTAAAGAATAGTGCAGATATCAGAGGCTTACACTGGATACACAAAAATATCCCTGATAAAAACACAACACACGGGGATGTGGACACTATGAAAAGTGAAATTGAAACATCTTAGAGTCGTGACATAGCCGTCTTTGTTTTCTGTTGCAACAGAGCTGAAGAACAAAAAAAAATAGACGCCACCCTTTGCCAGAAACAGACCTATCAGGCACGAAGATTGATATCGGGGGTCTGTTTTGAGAACTGGTCGTCCCCCAGTCATCGTCGTCGTCACCCCCCCCCCCCCTGGGAAAACAGCGACAACAAATTAGCCTTCTTTTATGTCCAAGCCCAGGGACGACACTTGGACAGCCTTGAGATTGTCCGCCCGGGTTCCCATGAACCTCGCTAACCTTCCCTTTCAGCTAAGAAGGAAGCAGCCATTGTGCCAGCACCTGTTTCTGTGGAAATTGGTAAAATGATGGCTTTGTTAGGCATCACCCAGGCAACCAGGAGAAAGGGGACGTAGTGGGGATTGGCGGTGGGGGGTGGGTGCAGGGGTTGGACAAGGAGGGTCCCAACTTGGGGGGAGATAAGGAGGAGCGCCTTTTCTGGGGATCAGGAGATGTGTTCCCTTGCCCTGATTCTGGCATGACAGAGATAGGGTTCTAATTACAGATCTAACCAGAGGTTTTCAGAATGCCCTAGCTTGGCTGGCCACACTCTGAGTCCAACCCTTCCTTCTCCCACTCATCTGTCCTATTTAATATTGTGTCAGTGAGCTGGTTGGGCTGAAACTGGTTCAATGGCTGAAAGGAGAAGAGAGGGGGGGGATGAGGTCATTCACAATCATATCCATGACACAGACCATCCCAGTCATAGGCTATTTTCAGTTGCAACAGGTGAATTTCTGATATTTTGAGATATCGGGTGTTACTGGCGAAAACAGGTATGGCCACATGAAAACTTGTAATTGCCTTGTCCGGTCACATATTTCTTGTTATGAATGTTTTCAAATTAATCTCTAAAGTTTCGCTTTTTTTGCTTTGTCATTGTTAATTACATTCTAGGTTGCTATCCCTTGTGGACGAAGTTGATTTTCACAATCAATCTTGTAACATGGAATGGCAATTTCCTCGTGGAGAGGGAAAGAGACTTCCTGACTTTACCACCAGATGGTGGTCATTCATTGCTTCTACAGGTAAAGCCAAAGAAAGTTAACATCGCATTTTCACCGCATTTTCCTAATGATTTCCCAATGCTTTAAGTTATTGTCATGTGACATTCAGGAATGGAACCATAATAACTTACAGTATACTGACTGTATAAATGGATCCTTGATACTTTTGAGTTACTAATATGGTTTAAATCCCTGGACTTGCCTTGGTAAGGGTTTGAAATGCCCACCACTTCCCCTGGGGGACCAGCCACCCTGGAGAAGCCCACATATGAAGACTTGATAGATATAGCCTTTCCAACAATAGAGGACTTACTGTACATCAAAACACAATTAACTTTTTTGAGTAAAATGTAAATATTTCAGTGGGCAGAAAATATGGAAAATCCTTAACAACACACATATTCTCCTTTCTCCTGTGCCCAGTGGTCAACTAAAATAAATCAGTTTTTCATCAAAGAAATACCTAGTCAATCATTTAAAACTTTCTTTGGCATGGAAATCAGCTTTCCACTTGACAACATTAATTATGTAATCCACCTAATAACTAATAACTTCTGAAATATCCTTGGGTTTTCACCAGTGAAAGGTTAAGTACAGGACAGCAGGCGTTAGTTGGGCAGACAGGAAGTAAATCATTGGTCTAATCTTGGATGTTGGCCATTCTGCCACCATTTTTCTCTCTCTATCACTCTCTCTCTGTCTCTCTTTGTCCTTCTTGCCTGTCTAATGGTGTTATACAAGCTGGTGGCCAAGCAGGAGATGCGATTCCTTTTAGGTGTCTAATGGGGGGTAGTATGGTATGGCATGGCATCCGCAGGGCCTTTCAGAGACACAGAGACGGGCACTTCAGCCATAGAGGTGGTCCTTTCTCCATTGGGGCACCCACACAGGCTTTGTGCCAGGGATGAAAAGATACTTTATTCAGCATGCGGGTGCACTTCAGCCCACCACCTGGTGCCACGTTGACTTAGTCGTTCAGGACCATTGTGGGTAGGCTGATTAAGGAACAGCTCAGTCTGAATGAACACAGAGGAACGCATATAGAGTGAGATGGGCAATGATATGGGTGATTCGACACAAGTGATGTAAATTGCTGTCCTCCCTTTAACAAAAAAAACATTTACTCTAAGGATGATAAAACAAGCCACACCCCTATAAATATCACCATGGTTTCGCCCTTATAAGTTTCACCAGGTGATGGAATTGCACATCTCTGCAGCATGTTATGGTGAGTAGGGTGTCTGCACATATTTTGGGGAGAATGAGTGAACTCATCTTTGTACGTGCATTTTTATGGTGTCTGAAAGCACAAACGGCTCATTTGATGTTACCTCTAATTTAAAATTGCATCAAGCATTAGCGACTGGGCTACAGAACACCACCATGTTGGTTGTGGATAACTCAAATATTCTTCAGGAGAAAAGCGTAGAATCTTCAGATGCATAGCCAGCAGATTAACTCCAACAATTTATTTTGGGTAGTAAGTGTTATATATATATATATATATATATATATATATATATATACAGCTCTGGTAAAAATTAAGAGACCACTCCTCATTTTTCTTAAATCAGCATCTCTACATGTATGGCAGCCATTCCATTCCAGTGTCTGTTAAAGTCCAACAAAGGCACACCTCATTTTACTTAATGAGGTACTGATTAGGTGATTACCTGAACCAAATCTAATTTAACGAGGAAAAGTATAAAAACCACTGCAGTGGTCATCACTATCATCTTGCAATAGGACCAGCTGGATGGCAAAAACAGCACAAGTAGTACCTCAAAGGTAATTTGAATAAAAAAATAATTCAGCATGATAAAAGAGTTGAAAAGAAAAGCTTTGAGTGAGGAAAAGAAGGGTTCAATTCTGGTTTTACTGGCAGAGGGATACAGTGAGCGTCAGGTTGCTTCCATCCTGAAAATTTCAAAGACGGCGGTTCATAAGAACAAGGTCAAGCAACAGACATTGGGGACAACATAGCTACAGACAGGCAGAGGGCGAAAACGAGATGACCGTCAACTCATTCGAATGTCACTCAACAACCGTAGGAGGACATCAAGTGACCTACAAAAAGAATGGCAAACAGCAGCTGGGGTGAAGTGCACGGCGAGGACAGTTCGAAACAGGTTCCTAGGGGCACTGCTGAAGTCGTGCAAAGCTAGAAAAAAGCCCTTCATCAATGAGAAGCAAAGAAGAGCCAGGCTGAAGTTTGCAAAAGACCATAAGGATTGGACCGTAGAGGAATGGAGTAAGGTCATCTTCTCTGACGAGCCAAATTTTCAGCTTTGCCCAACACCTGGTCACCTAATGGTTAGACGGAGACCTGGAGAGGCCTACAAGCCACAGTGTCTCGCACCCACTGTGAAATTTGGTGGAGGATCGGTGATGATCTGGGGTATGCTTCAGCAAGGCTGGAATCGGGCAGATTTGTCTTTGTGAAGGACGCATGAATCTAGCCAAGCACAAGGTTATCCTGGAAGAACACCTGCTTCCTTCTGCTCTGACAATGTTCCCCAACTCTGAGAATTGTTTTTTCCAGCAGGCCAATGCTCCATGCCACACAGCCAGGTCAATCAAGGTGTGGATGGAGGACCACCAGATCAAGACCCTGTCATGGCCAGCACAATCTCCAGACCTGAACCCCATTGAAAACCTCTGGAATTTGATCAAGAGGAAGATGGATGGTCACAAGCCATCGAACAAAGCCGAGCTACTTGAATTTTTGTGCCAGGAGTGGCATAAAGTCACCCAACAGAAATGTGACAGACTGGTGAAGAGCATGCCAAGACGCATGAAAACTGTGATTAAAAATCAGGGTTATTCCACCAAATATTGATTTCTGAACTCTTCCTATGTTCTCCTAAACATTAGTATTCTGTTGTTGAAAAATTAATATGAATTTGTTTTCTTTGCATTATTTCAGGTCTGAAAACAACGCATCTTTTTTTGGTTAATTTGACCAGTTGTTATTTTCAAATAAATACTCTAAATGACAATATTTCTATTTGGAATTTGAGAGTAATGTTGTCAGTAGTTTATAGAATAAAAAAAACCTGTTCATTTTACTCAAACATATACCTATGAATAGTAAAGTCAGTGATAATTTTTCAGTGGTCTCTTAATTTTTTCCAGAGCTGTTTATATATATATATATACAGTGCCTTGCGAAAGTATTCGGCCCCCTTGAACTTTTCGACCTTTTGCCACATTTCAGGCTTCAAACATAAAGATATAAAACTGTAATTTTTTGTGAAGAATCAACAACAAGTGGGACACAATCATGAAGTGGAACGAAATTTATTGGATATTTCAAACTTTTTTAACAAATAAAAAACTGA
>JACXGI010009504.1:0-30249 GCA_016801175.1 Esox masquinongy
AGACCATAAACCCACGGGGCAGGCTGTCCAGACCATAAACCATGTTTAGGTTGTCTGTTACCCATGACAACTAGCTGACTGTGATGTTTCAGTTGCACAGAAAGCGATATAACATTTCTGATTTCCACTGATGAAAAGGGACACTGCTTACGCATTTCCTGAAGTTAGGCAGAGCCACTTTGGTTAAATGTGCAGGACATGGATGACCCAAAAAGAATGATTCTATTTTAAAACAAATGAATGAGATGCCAACTCCTGTGGTAATGCTTCCACTCATTGACCCACTGGAACATAACCCTTCCGTGCATTGCGGTTGTTGTATTGAATTACTATTCCTGGCTGTGTATCTTCAAATACATTGTAAATGTGATCTCTTTTTAAATTGGAAGATACTTTTGACATCTGATTGAGTTAGAATATTCTGATAGTTACAATTTTTGATTATATGAAATTATAAGAAGTTTTCAGCAATTTAACATAGCACTTTACTGAATGCAATACATTTAGGTATTTATATTATATTGACCCTTTTTGGCTAAGGTCTGAATGCATTTGGCCCATTAAAGCTTTCTTTAAAGGTTATTATAGTATTGTGACTTCATATTATTTGTAATAATTTTTTTTTACTTGTGTTTTTCTTTTTTAATGTAGTTTCAGGTTGATGAAAATAATATATCGTATTTATTTACAAACTTTATAGTTGGTGATTAATGACCATGAAAACATGAAACATGATGTTTATTGCGTTGTTCAACAACTACATTATTTTTCTGGATTTATCTAGCTCTTGTTTGTGGTTGTAACAGCTAGCCACAGCCTGTGATGTGCCGGTCATTCCATTTCTATGTTCTGTTCTAGTTTTTCTGTTTCTTTGTTCAGTTTAGTCTTGCTAGTATATTGCTTTCACCTGTGTCTCGTTAATCCCTTGTTAAGTCCCTATTTAAGTTCCACCTGCCCTAGTGTTTCTTGTCAGTCATTGTTTAATGTGACTGTTGCTGTGTGCTTCCACACTTATGTTCCTAAGAGCAAAGTTTTAAAAGCAAGCAAGCAAGTCAGTCTTTTGATGAAAGAGCCGTTTATTTACGTCTTTGCGCTTGTGTCCTGCCTCCTACAACCGTGACAGAGGTACTCTACTATTGCTTGCCAACGTTTACATAATCAATTCTGTCATGAATTTGTAGACTATCATCATTGTTTGCAACATGTAGGCTATGTTTTGCCTATGTTCAGGCCTATGTAGTAGACTGTACCAATGTGATGAATTGAAAGTATTAGCTGATAGGTCAATAATGATTATTGTTCCAGAGTAGTGGAGCAGGATTTACCATCTGCCTTATTGTCTTTTGTTCAATGAGCCACAGATAAATCAGAGATGAAAACCTCCCTGCCTGCTGTCCCCTGAAAAGATATTTGTTTTCTTTCACATCTTTCAAATGATTTTGAGACTTTTATTTTATTGAGACTTCATATTCATATTATTTTAATTGATAGCAAAAAACAAACTCCATGTATTATGACCCTAATGTCCTAATTAAACTTTTAAAAAAATAAAAAAATAACTGAAATATCTCACTCTGATCAGGAATTCGAACAAGCTACCTTTTCATTACTGGTCAAACTCTCTCTCCACTAGGCTATTTTCCACCCTCAGGTAGTTATTTTTAAGTTCTGGAAGTAGGATGACAAGTGGGAAAAATTCACTTTTAGTTTGTTTAAGAGTGTAGGTGTGTGTATGTGTGTGTTATGTGTGTGTTAGCATGTGTGTTTGTGCTACAAAGACTGATGACAAGCAAGCGTGCATCAACCTTCTCCTTGAACACACTGAAACATCTTCTCAGTGTTCCAAAAATAACATGTAATTTACCAAAGGCTGACTTCATTTGACATATATGTGGGTCGTATACAGAATGACACCCTGTTGCCTAACTAGTGTACTAGGGCTCTAGTCAGAAGTAATGTAGTACATAGAGACATTGATATTTCTCAAATGTATTTAAACAAGGCCCTTATTATCTACATATTACAGTATTAATAATTTAATAATAAATAAATGAACCCTGAATGCTGATTGACTTTAAGCCATGGTAAAAGTAGGCAGTAAGGCATGGGGGGGGTTGGAATATCACCAGTTTACTATGGCTAAGTGCTGTTCTTAGGTACAAAACGCCATGGAGTGCCTGGACAGTGCTTAGCCGTAGAATGCTGGCAATATATCATAAATCTCTGAGATGCCTTATTGCTCTATAAACTCGTTACGGTCACAATTAGAGTAATAAAAGGGATGTGATGTCATACTGATGGTATACAGTCTGATATACCAAGGCTGTTGGTCAATCAGCAATCGGGATTCAATACACCCAGTATATAAGTTATACAAAATATATCATAAGTGTGACAAAAAATAACTTTTTAATGTGATAATGGCGTTGGTGATCGGTGTAAAATAGCAATAAGGTGACTCAAGGTTACAGCTGAGGGCTGTTTCCAGGAATTTCAAATTACATCGTGGCTAAGATCAGCTCTTGGATATTTTAACAATTCTAATTAGTTGTGTGTGTTTTTATGCAAAATACATCCTTTTTACTGTGTCTTTATGGTTCTTTTGAACCCCAGTATAATAAGCCAGTCGTGTACTGAATTATCTAGGACATGTAAAATGCATTTTTTAAATTAGATTAAGAGGCTCCCGACAAGAGAAAAGACACGCATTTGAATTTGTAAGTGGAACCCCTAACATTCTAGTAAGATACGTAGTCTTATAAAAGGAGAGGAAAAAAATCCAGTTGTTTGGTTTTTCCAAAGTTGCTAAACATTCAAATTATATATAAATTAGATGTACAACTAAAATATATGATCTATCAAGCTACCAGGTCCCCGAACACGCTGTTCATTAGAAACATTTAATTGGGTTTTTACATCTGTCTGGGAATTAGAGTTCTGTAGAATGTGGTGGCCTTGAATGCATCACAAATAGCTCCCAATTCACTAAACTGCACTACTTATGGCCAGAGGGTGTTATATAGGTTACAGAATGCAATTTGGGATGCTTACCATTTGTTCTTTTCCTGTCAGCCCACTGGTGATTTTCATCTCCATTTGATTTCCCCTTATACTACAATAATTAAGGCAAGATAATTCCTCATTCCATATACAAAAAAAAGCTTTAAGCTAAATCAGCCTGTGGGACATTCATTTATGCAGGCAAAATCTCAAAAGCAAACTAATCACAGGCGGTGAAATAAAAGGGACAGTTTTATGAGCTATTTCCTTGACGGAAAAGATGACAATATTTCAGATGTTGGAAACGGCCGAGACGATGACCTGCACGTTGACAGTCCGCCAAAGCAGATGGCGAGCACACATCCCAGGACAGACATCGCTTATGGTTCAGCGGTCCCAAAAGGAAATGGGGGAAGAGTAATGTTTTCAGTGTCACTTATTACCAGACAATCGTCTCTTTGAGTAAGACACAGGTTCAGTTCATTTAGAACCAGGCCAAGGCACAGAATATGACCTACATTTGCTGATTTATGATCAGATGTCAAACAAACTCTCACACACTTCTCCCCTGTCGACTTAACTATGCTGGATGTATCGTGCAAATAATTAGGGATTATCCAGGATTGGGCAAGTAGCTGATGTTGTGGGTCTGTGTCTATTTCAATTAATCTGTGTGTGTGTGTGTGTGTGTGTGTGTGTGTGCGCGTTTTTTGGTTGTGTGTGTGTAAATCTTTTGAATGTGCGTGTTTGAGTGAATCTATGTGTGTGTTTGTGTGCAGGTGTAAAGTGAAAAATGACCCAAGGGAGGGAGCTGTGGGACCTGAGCAGTGGGCAGAGTGACAGTCACATCTGGGACAAGTTCCTAGGCACCGTGGACCATGTCACAGTGTGTGTGTGTGCACGTGCATGTGAGTCTGTGGGCCGGTGTAAAGTCTAGGTACTGTGAACTATGACAGCTGGCTGAAACTACTGCAGCACTGCTATTTCACCAGAAAAAGGCAACACACACTGTGTTGTTATGAAGAATTATGTAGTCCTAGTAATCAATGCCACAAGTTGGAATTACCAACACAGACAATGGATTCTGTAATATTTTGCTTAAAACAAATGACCATGTTAAAAACCTTTTGTTTTAACATTTTGCAAATGGTGAATGGAATCTAGCCAGAGGGCAGCAGTGAGTAGGTAGTAGAAATGTATGTAGTCAATATAACCTACATCTAAATTGGAATCCTAAGGACAATAATTGGATGTTCAGCATTGATTAGTAATGCTTGACCTGAACTTATAGATTCCTGTGACAGGAACTAATTGAGATGGGGATTGCCTGTAGAGATGTACTGCTTCTGTAGGATGCTCCTTTCTGTTCTTATATTTACCGTAATGTGCAGAACTACTGACGGCCCACTAAATGAATTCTCTATTCTCTAAAAGTCCACTCTCTGAAACCAATAAGGGCCAGTTTTGTGGACACAGATTAAGCCTAGTCCTGGAATAAACAAGAATGTCTATACTTCATTGTAAACCATCTTGCTCCTATAAAGCATTTCACACAATTTATATCAATAAATAATCCCTCACTGGCTAGTTTATTAACTACTGAGGCAGACTAGCTACCGAAATCTACATAGCAAACTAGCTACCGACGTTTCATAAAGAGCTGGTTTAACCTGTTTTATATAGCATAATGTTGCTGTTTTTGGCTGCTTGAGGCCAAGGCTAAAGATGCGACAGGAAATGCATCCTTCAAAAACCGCCATTGTGAGGCTGCCCGCAGTTTGTTTTGATTTTCTCCTCACCTTCTACCCCTCTATTGTTAATAAAATGCTCACCAGGGCCCTAAAACCCTTGTCCACGGTCAGTTTCCTGTGTCTCTCCTTGTTTCATATAATTAATAGTCCACTCTCTGAACCTTCTGAATGTAGTATAGTTGATGGTCCATTCTCCAAACCCTCTAAATGTAGTGTTGTTGATGGTGGGATTGGGGAGGTTTGACCCCCCCCTAATTAAGACTTGGGCCCCTCCAAAAGTGGTAAAAACAACAGGTCAATATGTTTACCATATTCATGACTTTATGTCAGAGAAAATAATATACAGTATTATACTACCAAAGAGCCAACATTTCTGCGTATCGTTAACCTTCTATTGAATGAATGAATGCCTTTGTTTCGGTTTCCCTGTTGCAGACATTTGTAGTGTTGTAGTAAGGGGGGTTTAATTAATGATACACCAAAGACGCATCAGTGACGTGCCGCAAATTCCCAGCAAAAGTTGGACAGCTTTTGTGTTTGTATGATGTGTTGTGATACTCTCTCTCCCTTCAAGGGAGTCCATTGGTTAGGTTAGCACGTTTAAAAGTAATTTATCCTGGCTTAAACTGCATGGAAATGTAATGATAGAAAATTGCTAACGTGTTCCTGAGTTTTGCCATTGGTTATAGTCGGAAAAAAACGTCCGTTACTTCTATTAAATCTATCTGAGATTTCCCCTCATTTGCATGTTTTCTGACTTGCTGTGTGCCCAAGGGCTTGGCATTTCAACCCAGAAGAGTCAACCCAAACCTCTGTTGTCAATTTTTTAAGGTAAGACTGATTTGATAGAATCATATGCATTAGGCTACTTTGAAGACTGAATCACTTAAAGGCATAGACCCCCCAAAAATCTGCCAAATTTGTCCTCTGTTTTCTTACTTTAAAAATAGTTTAATGGTCTATGTAAGAAACAGCTGAAAAATTTAGATTATTGGGTGGTCTATTTCTTTAATGTTAGTCAGGCACAGGCCTAGATGCTGTACGGTCGTAACACATCTGCCTACCTCTTTGGCGTGTTGATAGCGTCTTTGGTTCTGGTTTTGTGTGGATTTGAGCGAAAATTATGTTCTGCTGTTCTTGTTGTTGTGTGTGTGTGTGTGTGTATCTGACTTGCTGCCAGTTTTGCTCTAGGATACTTTGTTGGTGACCCCTGACTACAAAGGTTGTTCTGTGGTTAGTGCCTCATGAGCTGGTGTAATGGATTGGATTTGTCATCATCTACAGACTGCAGATATTACGTTAAACCAGATAGATACTGTAAGGATTGTAAGACTTCAGTTCACTGAAGCACGTGCCTGCACTGTACTGGGATCCCTTTATGCCCTGGAGAAAAAGTTGACCCCTCTGATTGTCATTGTATAATTTGCACTCTAGTTGACGGTCCACTCTCTGAACCCTCTATTTTTACACTACTGTATTTGACGGTCCACTCTCTGAACCCTCTATTTTTACACTACTCTAGTTGACGGTCCACTCTCTGAACCCTCTATTTTTACACTACTCTAGTTGACGGTCCACTCTCTGAACCCTCTATTTTTACACTACTCTAGTTGACGGTCCACTCTCTGAACCCTCTATTTTTACTCTACTGTAGTTGACGGTCCACTCTCTGAACCCTCTATTTTTACACTACTCTAGTTGACGGTCCACTCTCTGGACCCTCTATTTTTACACTACTGTAGTTGACGGTCCACTCTCTGAACCCTCTTAATGACACATTACAGAATAACATGTTTATCTCAATTATCTTCTCACTCTTTACCTTTTTGCTAAAATTGGTCCTTCCATTCTGACATGCTCACCAGCTTACTGGCAATGTGTTTTTCCCACTTGGGCAATGCATTTTAATAATGTAAGAGCCTGGACTTAAATATACATGGTAAGTATGTTTTGGAGATTGGGTGACAATCTCTCTCTCGCCCTCTCTTACTGCAGATAGTGAAAGACAGTGTACAATCTAATGAATCTTTACCCTCGCAGGCACAGAACTGCAAAGTTCAACAAACTTAATTTGAAATTGACAGTGTAATATGCCCCATTTCCAAAAAACAAATACCAGTGCTCTTACTGGTAGGTTTGGTGCCAATATGGTGGGCAGTCAGTGGATCTGTTTGGCTAGCTGCTCTGCTAGATCTATGTTTTTTTAAGGATGGTAGATACAGGTAGTTTGTTGAAAGTAAACATTTTAGATGGCTAAAATGTGAAATTGAAATTATGTAAGAGGTGCTAGATAAAAATGCACTATATCCAATTGTATCTATAGAGACCAGCGGGATGCATACAACACTATTTCTTATGCCAGGAATGAGGTCCATTTTTCTAGCCATACACCATGCCACGCTCAGGCTGTGATTGGTCTAATCACAAAAACTCTGTAAATATAATTTTTGGCCTTTTTTTATGATGGGACAGTACGAAGGAGATCAGGACGATAGGTACATAGAGACAGTGAGTGAGGACAGACAGTCAAACCCCGGGGGGCATGAGTCGGGAGCTTAAACTGTGACACCAGACTCTGGCACTCATCACAACAACTCTCAACCTGACGCCCTTAGACCGCTTCTCAGATTTCCGAGTGTGACCAACTTTATATAGCACCACAGAAGAACAGCAAATGGACACCCAGACTTCCGTTTGACTTATTCTGCAGTAAGAGATATCAAACTGTCAAGATAGGCATGGCCGGGATGGACGGTAACAGCCACATGCCCACTTCTCTCAGAATATCTCTTTCAGACTCAATGCACAATGTGATAGTCATATAGTATAAATATGATGCGTGTAGAAAATGAAATACATTGATCATATCTGCTGTAAAAAATATCACACAATCACGATAGACTTTGACAGGACGGTCACAGCCACATGACCATAGAAAACGATATATATTTAAAAATTACAACACGCAGTACATATACGATCATGTGAAGACCCATCCTTCCATAGATACAGAGATAAAGTACAACCCTTCTTATATAGAACTCCGAAAATTATAAGAATTTAAATATCCAGTTATTACTACATTGAAAAACAAATTGCTAGTAATGCCAGTAGCTGGCGCGATTACAGTGCCCAGCACTGGCTGACGTGCTAGTTAGCTAGTTAATAGCATGGCTAGCTAAGCTATTAAACTTCGGCTAACAGGATTTTTAAGTACATCAACGGTGACACAGTGCGTCAAAAGTATTCACCTCCTTAGACCTTTCCACATTTTATTGTGTAACAACATGAAATTCATGGATTTAATTAAGAGCTTTTGCTGCCGATCAACACAAAAAAGTGCATAATTTCAAGGTGAAAAAAATTAAACCTGCAAAAAAAGTAAATTACAAATACAAAACATTAGTATTCAACCCCTTTGCTATGATACACCTAAATGAGCCGTGGTGCAACCAATTGTCTTTGAAAGTCAAGTTATTAGTCAACTGACTGATATCCCACAATGACAGTTACACAGATGAGACCTCTTTTTCATCTCGATACTCTAGTCTACTTACTGTCCCCAAACAAATTAGAGATTTGTGAGTTATGTCTCTCTTTGGGGCTCCCCCACTGCCAACATTACCTTGATACTTTTCATTAATTGGCAAGTTTCTTATGAGTTTGACAGCATTGTTGGTCACATTTGTTACATACTTCATGAGGAAGACAGGTGTCATGCTGCCTGTCAAACAATACTCAGCTATTGTAAGGAAGGACAAAATGTGAATGTTGGGTAAAATAATGTCTCTAATGTACTGAATTCAGTTGGACACCACTCTCTATCTAAAACCTTATAACATGTTCAGGTTTTTAGACTGAACTGACTCCTTTCGTTAAGCCTATCTTTAACATTTCAGCTCTGATCTAATGCATTTCTCAACTGAAAGAAAACAGAAGATAATTTTGTCAGAATCCCCCCCCCACCACCATTTTTTCAGGCGGTTGTGATTCGATAAGCTTTGAGAAAACGTACAAGCAATTATCAGTCTAACGAGGCAGATCGCATCTCTGGAGCCCCGCATCAACATAATTAGCCATGGTTAGAGAAACGCAACTTCCTTCTCTGCACTTTGAGGAAAAGAGACAGAAATAGTGAACCTTGAAGATCTTTGTATCTTTTCGGTGCGACCTCTGTAGATGATCACATTATCAAAAATGCAATATCTTAAACATTACTGTGAATAGGCCTGCTAATTAACATTACTGTATCCAGTGCTGCACCAACACTGATGAGAGGGCTAAGGTTTGTGTTAGGGTGAGGGCTTGCAGTATTTTATCTAGCCATAATTCAATTTTCATCTCTCTCCCTCATGTCGAAGCTATGCCAGAATGTGGACAGCCATGGTTGGGAAAACCTACCTCAAACCAAGGATGAGAAATGGAGTTGTACTCTAAATCATCCCGCCTGGTGCTGGCTGTCGACATTTTGCTTTAGTCTTGTTCTGACTCAAGGGAGAGAAATGACAGATGAGTCAGATTATGACTTGTACTATATCATGGTTGTTCAAAAATAATAAGTGCTAAGGATCTCCACTTTACTTAACATGTGATTAGATTCAAATGTTGCGTGAAAGTAGAAGTACACTCTCATGAAGACAATGAATCGTCCCTTCATACTCTCTTCTGCTCATGTCGATTATTGGATTACAAAATATACTAACGACGATGAATACCAAAGCAGGACATACTGTCTAAGTTGGACTGTCAGGAGTCATCCTAGACACAGAAAAATACCCAAGATGTTGACCAGAAAATGACCCAAGCTTACAAAATGAAAAAAGATCCTACAATAATGCTCCCAAAGGGTTTCTGATATCAGTGTGTGGAAGACAGAGTAGGTTACAGTAATGGTGGAAATATATTCCAGTATTTTGAGAATATTTCCCCAAAGAGTGCTTGGTTGAGATGAAATGTCAGTACTGTACTGCAGCTCAACGCTGATACTGTTTGGTCATTTTAGTCATAATCTAAAGGCCAGTCTCTCCCCAGATTTGCAATTGAGAATCCTTGGGAATTTGCCCCTGGGGCTTCAGTGAAGCTGATCCACTTTTAAGACCCAGTTGAAAGACCTGAATGTCTATGAGAGGAGGTGAAAGGGCAGTTCTGCAGCTAGCCCGTCCCCTTCTCTCACCTCTGTCCAAATCTCCACTACCTCTCGATGTATCCGCTGGTAATGCAAAACAAGTCTACTCATTTGCAGGGTTTCCTCAGAGCACAGCACGCACTTCCCCAACATCAGAGATTTTTTTTAAAGGGGGGTAATGTATGGTTGATATTCCTTGCTCTCTCTCTCCCTTTCTAGCTCTCCACTGAGTATACTCCTCCAGGCACACTTCCCACAAATAACAAACTACCTCCTTCAGATCATAAATATAATGATCACACATAAACCCAAACATACACGCACACACACACACACACACACACACATACTGACACACAAATAGCACTGTACTAACCACCATAAGCGTATTTGAGTTCAGTGATTATACATTTATAACTTCTGTGCTACGGCTGGATATCCATTTAGAATAATGATTTATCATGTGGACTCAACCCAGCAGAAATTAATATGCCCTTCATCTTACAGGAGGACATAAAAACATTAGGCCCAAACGCAGATGGCCACGTTGTGTGCTTTCCAAACTGCATCCTATTCCCTAAACAGTGCACTGCTTTTGTCCAGGGCCTAACGGGCCCACTCTGTGGGCTCCGGACAAAGGTATTGCATTTTGGCCAGGCTTTTTCCTCTCTCTGCAGGTCAGGGTAGGAAGGCTCAACAGAGCATTAGAAAGTCATTATTACAGCTGTGTTTGATTGATCTTGATAGAGAGAACTGGCGGTACACCTTAACAATTAACCCAGCAGCTATTAAACACTGGCGCTGGCTACGGCAGAGCAGACAATAAATCACACCGTTTTACACCTCTGGGCTTCCGATGGGAGGACTTTATTACTGTAGCATATTGAATCAATTTAAAATTAAGGGACAAAAAGTAAGTTTGCTTCTAGTCCAGATGGTTGGGAACTACTGTAACTTGGTCTTTTCTTGCTGACATAAGTCAGTGTCCCAATTGGCACCTCATTTGCTATTCAGTTCACTGCTTTGATCTGGGCCTGTATCCATATAGTGTTTCAGTTTGAAATGGTCATAACATATTGTAGACTTAGATCTACTTATGGGTATGAGGCCATTTTGGACCTTCCGATGGACATTCACAGATTGAAACTTTTACTGCTGACCTGGAGTTTTACTGTTGACCATGTAACAGGGAGAGACAGACACAGATTTAGTGTTTCGGCCATGGAGGGCTGTTATTGACAAAATAACAGAAAATATAAAAAATGACCCCAAAAAATTAATGAGAAGTGAAACTGCCTTCAAGGCTGGGCGTCATCATCTGGGGGCAGCCTCATGTTGACGGCTCTGGAAGTGTGGATGAGGGCAGCCATAGCTTTGGTGTCCTCAGCCCTCTTCTCCCATCTGTCTTCCTCCTTTCTGGCACGCGCATCGCATGGGCAGAGCGCCATAAAGGGCTGTGGTTTGAGGCATCACACTCTCTTCCTTATATCTCCCTCAGCCCAGAGATGCTCGTCAGGGCCCTTTTACCCTTCCCCTGACGAGGCTTAATTGGAGGCAGTTGTGCCTCGCCAGGGGATGGCAGCTGAGCTGCATTCAGGAACACTATTGTGCAGCTCTAGGCTTGCTGGTCCTTACTGGGACGTTTGTGACAAAAACCAGTAGACACTTCACTATAATTTCACTGTTGACTAGTAGACCCTTCACTAACTAGGATTTTACTGTTAACTAGTAGACACTATAATAACTAGGGTTTTCACTGTTTTGCAGTAGACATTCCAGTAGTTTGTGCTCCTTTTATTTTATTCTGACACAAAGTAATTGAACATCCTTGTTTGAAGGGATTAGAAATGAGGCGCTGTATTTCAAATATGGGATGCATACAGTTGGATTCTCTTACATTTTATTTGGGATGAAAAGAGAAAATGTCGACAGTAATGTCATTTTTATTTGCTTTAAGCTTTGGCTTAAGAAGCAGGTTTACATTGGCTTCATTGTGAAATCCAACCTAGACTTATTGCTTCAATGGTGATTTGGTTAAACGCTTTTGTGGACTCAATTACATCCCACTGATGCCTCTGAGACAGCAACGCAGGAATTCAAACTCATGTTACATTTCTGGCAAGACAATCAACTGGATCTGTGGTGGAAGAATCAGAAAGACACATTGTCATATTCATGTTACTGTCTGACTGGTTATTTTCTCTATTAGCAATTTAACTTTCCAAGACATATTGGGTAATTTTTTTGGATTAACTGTATCACTGCAGGTAGTTCATACAGTACATATACTGTTAATTTATTCTGGATTATGCTTTTAAAATAATGTGAGTGTAACAATGTCAGTAAATAATCCACCTTTGTATAAACACTTCAGCACAAAGACTTCACTGCAACAGGAAAATCAAACAGGGAATTTGCTGTCAGAGTTTTGTAATGTAAGCGTGCATTCTGCTGATTCCGTAACTAAGGACTACCACTTTGTCCGTCACACACTGACGAGGTCACTTCATCGTATCCGCTCATTCTTCTGTTCCATGTCTTCCTCTAGGCTCTCAGTAACACTCATTACACACCCTGATGAAAAGGGACATTTCCGAACTGCCACTCATTCTAGAACAGAGTATGAAGGGAAATGGGTATCATGAATGAGCTTGGTCGACTTCCCTGTCCACTCCTCTGAAGGGTGCCTACAGGGCTGACAGAAACACTCTGCGCAACACTGTGCAGAATCACAAATAATTGCTTCTCTTCTTTTTGTATTAAAGAAGCCATTTGGGCCTCATCTGAAGCAGAGGAATTCAATTATTTTGTAATGCGATTTTATGCAGCTAGCTGGACCAGATGATATTTAATGCCCTTTTATTTTCCTTAGTGCTAGGCACAGGCACTCTTTAGCCCAAGGACTCAGCACACTGCAGATTACTGCTCAGGTTCCATCCTTACCATACTCAAACAGACAAATTGGTTTTGTGTAGATTTCTGTCTCACACCTGAGTTCAGGAGAAGATCACAATCCCTTGTGCTGTGAGAGCCATTTATCGGCCGAATATCCACGCATCACTCCTACAACTGTCAGGCTGTTGTGCATTCCACTTGATTAAACAACATTTCCTTTGTCCTATACAGAGTTTATAAACAGATATCATAAGAAAAGTCCTCATATGCTAGCTCCTACAACAAATGAAGTACAAAAAAATGGTATCAACATGGCAACAAATTGGGCTGTCAGTGTAATTTTGTAAACACCTGTAAATGATATTACACTTAATTCAGCCAAGTTTAGTCAAAACAGTGCCAGTGGTCTCTGTGACAACATGTCGGTTAGCAATAATAATTTCCCTGAACATGTGTGCCTTATCATGCCTATCAAGTCTGAGTCAAAACAATCAAGATACATACAGATCTTAGATATGTTTAGCGGTCTTGACCATACTGTTATCATACGAATATCCTTGCTTGATTTCTGTTTATTTAGCTCCCACATGAAGGTATATAGGTCAATATGGACAATTTCTGGTACTTACTCAATCTGAAAAACATTTAGTTGAGCAACCATTGTCTTCAGAAGGGGCGTATCAGGCTTCGTGCCTATCAGTCATTTGATGCCAGCTGAGTAGCTTTTAAACTGTTTCACAAAATTCTGTGCAGATAATCTCAGACTCAGAGTCTCTAAGGTGCAACTAGTCTCTGAAGTGCAAATAGTATCCGAATTGCAGGTCTGTACAGGGAGACTACTATGCTTAACTGTTCTGATAGCAGTCTGATGGCCTGGTGGTATTACCAGTTTTACCAATTGTCAGATGGTAACGGAATGAACTTGAGTATCTTTCATGTGTTCCTCAGACACCGCCTGGGTGTAGATGTCCTGAAAGGCAGTTGATGTATTAGGCCATCCGTACCACACTCTAGAGCCTTCTGGTTGAGGAAGGTTGAGGTTTTTACTTTAGTATTCAGGTGTCTTAGGAGGGAAAAGGAGATTCATAACAGGATTAAGATTACAAGATTAGATAAAGACTTCCCCATCATTACCAAAATGTAGCTACTTGTCGCTGTCAATCAGATGATCAATTTGTCACATCAAGTAACATTCTTTTGATATAGACTTCAAAGTTGAGTCTGATCTTACAGTTAACTGACCTGTGGATGTAGTAATAAGATGTACATTGCTGTTTAACAGTGATGAAACAAAATATTCTCAATACAGAATGAATCAGAACTGAGTTTAAGAGTGTCATTCTCGTAGTTGGTGAAAGATTTTTTTTGACTCTTCATTAAATTAGGCCCATATTCATATTCAAATTAGTTGCCCATATAGATACAAATTGGTTTTATTTGTATCCATAGATTTTTATCTTTTCAATAATTTCAATTGAATACCTGTACGATCAAAATGTTTGAATTCATGGCCATTGATTTTTTGTTCTCTCATTATAAAATTGTGTATGTGCTATATAATAGTGTCAATATTTGATGGATTGTTTGTATTAAAAATAAGTTGTGTTTTACTCAATTATACATTTATTGTAAGTGTATTTTTGACCTTTTACTATACTTCTTTCTCATTATTAGTGTAGTTGACGAGAGACTAGACAGGCTGTCAAAGTACCTCAATTTAATGAATCTTCAAAATGTCACCTACTGGCAAGAGCAAGCCAGGGTTTGACGAGAATACCAACAATTACCAACATATTTACTCATTAAAGCTGATGAGGATATGTTTATCTGTGTCAGTTTTGGATATGATTTGTGCTTGTACATGTACTGCTATGCCCTGGAGAGTTTTATCTGTACTGGCTTTCAGCGATGGCCGATATATTTCTCATCTAATTTGCATGGTAATGTTTTCACAGGAAGGTACAAGCAAAACATTCAAGCGTCAATAGGGGGCAGTAGGGACAAATGCATGATGAGAAATAGCCGAAGGCCTTCCAGTGTTATGGGTGTTACATTTGCAAGCAAATTCACAACACTGATGTCTCAAAGAATGGACAACAAAATATGTATGTGTGTAGTATCCCATTGGGAGATTGAATATGCCCAACAGGTGTATGTCCAACTTAATAACATTAGCATGTTGAGGAAATTAAGCATGGACGTGCTTTGGTAACACCACTTAAAACATTGTAAAGTAGTCTAACTATTTATTCATCCTTATTCGTATTTGTAAATGTTAATAAGCTGTCTGTAAATAGTAAATTATACATTCGTGAACACTATTAATTTATAAGGTAAGCAATAAGGATTTGGTCATAGTATGTTCATAGTTTGTTCATTTCTTAATAATTATTAATGTACTACTAATAAACTTTTTAACCAGTTACAACAGAGTTATTGTCAACTCATAATATCATTCATATAGTGTTTGTTAATGGTTAATTAACACTTTAATCTCTCCGTTTACAGTATATCCATGTTAATAAATATATTAATGTATTTACATTTAATTTAATTACTTAACACACACTTTAATCAAGAGACTTCATAGACCGGTAGAGTTTCAGATGTTTTGGTATATTATTATAGACATTGTAGTCTCACCATCAAGTTGGATCCATCATCGGGTTGCCAGGTTAAAAATGTGCCTTGATTGCAATGTCATGAGGAGTATCTGTATTATCTGATTGTGCGGACATTGGTGAGTACAATAACTTACCAATACCTGAGTGGATCATTTTTCAATATAGCCATTTCAGGAATTAACTGAAATGTCAAGGTTTTTAATGTAATACATTATTATGTGTGAATTGCACCTGCTTTTACCGCTGCATGTTTTTTGTACTATTGTAGACAGCATTTATGGCAAACATTTATGATGTTTGTTTACTGCACACTTTAGATTAGTGGCTGTTAACATAACATTCATGACATACATTTAAAGTATGAATGACTTCCTGGTTCGATGTGCATTGTGGAGAAAAAGAGGAATGGCTTGGCGCAGATGCCTAGATGCCATAGGGGGAAGAAATGCTGCCATCTTTAAGAGTAAATTAAATGCTGCCATCTTTAAGAGTACATTAGGAGTTGCTGTGAGAAGGCATGGATATTACAAAATTGGGAGAAAAAAGGGAGAAAATTGGCAGGAAATCCTATGGCAGTGTTTTCCAATCCTGGTCCTGGGGACCACAAGGGGTGCATGTTTTTGTTTTTGTACTAGCACTCACATACCTGACCTATAGTATCACTTTAAAATAACTACACAAACTAAATAATTTATAGATTATTAATAAGTTAACAAAACCATTGCATCATTACTCAGAAATGTAATGTTTAAAGAATTATATAATGACTAGAAAATTCAAGAGATATCTAATACAGGTCCATATAAACCATTTACTTATACTTACATGTTTTGTGTGCCATGACGTAAAGTGTGAACTATTTATATTATATGAATACTTACATATATATAACTTTTTGACCGTGCAGATTAGTATCTCCCAAAAAGATGCACATGTCATTGGTAGGCAATACAGTTCCTAAAACTCCCTAGACCCTCATACTCAACACTGGACTCAAAGTCATTTCCACTCCATTTTTTCTTTGAAACCCTCTAATCGGGAAAAGCAGCTTGATGCAATTAATGATGAGGTCGAACCAGCGCACTCCTGGCCTGTGATAGTAAGAGTAGAATACCCCTGCCGTAGAACACATCAATAGACAATAAGAACACGATGGAGAATATGTATAATATATAACATTTAACATGTTTTTGTAAAATAGCCAAACCGCTGTAATAGTAATCAAGCATGCAAGCTATTTACATAGCACAATTCATACATAGAAGCAATTCAATGTGCTTTACAAATAAAAAATAAAAAAAACACAATAGAATAAAATCAAATACTAGAATAAAAACATACATAAAATAGGCAATTCAAATCTATACAGTACTTAGGGGGAAAAAATGACAGAACATAGTAAGATAGGCATTTCTTGGCTGTGCCTTTTCCACCAAACAAAGGATTGGATTGCATTCAATCTTATCTAATCACTCTCTACCCTGAACAAAAATTTTTACATAATCGGGCAAACTGCATTACCAAATTTTGGTTCCATATGCTACAAATTGTAAGTTCCCTTTTGTGATGTCTCCACCCCGATAAAAGAGAACTTTCTTCCAAAGCAAACTGCTTGTTTTCCCCTAATTTCCAGACAGCCGACAAAGTTCCCAATCCTGGTGGTCCATATAATTCAGGATAAAATCCCAAGCCTTAGAACTGCTGTTACTTCACATTAGCTGTTGCGAAAAGCAGCAGCTTCTCTTCCTGGGGTCCACACAAAATATGTGGTTTCTTCACTGAATCTGTGAGAACTTGACTGCTTATGTGGTAAAGTATGCAAATATGTAATTTTACTGAACATCCCATTATTTTTTGAGAGTTATTAACTTTAAAGGCCTAGTAACGGTTCTTCCAAACAAAGTCTTGTAAAGCCCTGAAAGCATTTGAAGGTTATGGGTAATCATTGCTACCTCAATCACATGAGTATTAATGAAGAAATACAAATCCACTGGAGAAACAACTTTTTACATATCTGGGTGCTTGGATATTGGTAATAAACTCCCATCACATTCATTGATTAAGGCAATCCAATTTAAAGGGGCATTTCACCATTGCACAACTACCTAAAGTACTAATTACTACTGTTAGCAATGATGCAATGATTTAGCAATGATTTATGTCCTAAAAATACAAGGTCCCCTCAACACAATCTTGAACTACTGAATTTGAATTTTGTTGTAAAATCTACTTTCTCTGTATTGGATTGTTCAAGAAATACCCCAAGTTCCAGAATTCAAAGTGAACATAGATACCACCCTAACAAACTGTCGATTGTAGAAAATGATAATAATTTGTAGAAGATGAAAAACACACTTCTTAAAAAACAGTTATTTTTGAAAAAACAACATTGAACATGCCCATATGGTGTTCTCTGCCTGTCTGCCATAATTGCAAGCTGCTGTAATGGCGTTGAAAACATACTGTAAGCTCACTCCACAGCTAGCTTGAAATCTCGCTAATGAGGCTATACCATTAGTACATTTTTTATAGCTCAAACGGTTGGAACATTGTTATGGAGTATGGTCATGTGTGTTATGAGGACACTAGATTGAGCCCATTGCGGAGCAGTGTGAACTGTCAGGGAGAAAGCAATATTGTTAGCAACAGCACGTTTGACCATGGTTTCACAATGCAGAAAACTGCTTTTGCGTTTAGTGCCACTGCCAGTAAAGCACCCATAAGCAACTATAACAGATCTCATGGGTAAACACCACATTTGCATTTCCCTGACTTATTTAAAATACTAACAAACAATAACTTTAACACAAATTTACCAGACCAATTTATTGTTTCCATTGATAATTTCCTTTTGACATGGTAATTCTATACCTTCGCGGTTACTTGGCAAAAGCATGAATATTAACACATGGTAACCAGTAGAAATTAGAATTCATTCTTCTCAACTTTTCACTAAATCTGGTCAATCTAACAGCAAAGTAACCATGTTTAAAAAACAGCCATTATACATTAGATTGCTAGTGACAGATATTTAAAACCGTGACTATGGGAATTGTTATAAGTGAAACTCATATCAATTGCCATGTTAGCTAGCCATATGTAAAAAGACAAGACTATGACTTTGTGTTATATCCTGCTACAGTTGGCAAAAACAAGAACATTAACACACATTTACCAGTAGAAATAACAAGGAATTTATGCTTTCTCAACTTTCCACTTCCCTGTTGGACCAACAGAAAATGAAATTGTGGTATGACACTGTACAGTATTCCAAAAAGTTAGCAAGCTATGAAGCCTGCTGGCTCATGCAGGTCATAATGGATGGAGTATTCATAAATAATTTGAAATGACCTGTTCCATAACACCCAACATAGTTAAACCTACTCAAATTAACTACCTTTGTAAAATGAGTGTTTAATAATAATATGGTGTATTAGTACATTATTTATGTGTTATACATTGTGAAAACACTGGATCAACCCTCCTGGTTAATTTTGTTTTACTGAGTACTGAGGAACATCCTTCTGATTGTGTTGTCGGGTCATGTTTCTGTGTCAGTTTGGGATTCAATAGGTTTCATCAATCACAGAATGCCTGGAATATTTGTCTGCTGGGTATCCTTGTGGTTGGACAGCAGGTCGCTGGGCAGGAAGACTGGGCATCTGTTCTGATATACTGTCATGCTTTGATTTCTTCAGCCTATTTTCATGTCTGAATGAGTGATACCGCTAGTTTGGTTTATTTCAGGTATGGTACAGCCAGGCAGAAACCTATGTGAGATATGTTTCAGTCATTTGTTCTATTCAGAACAGGGGCTAAAATGAACATTTTGGGCCAGCAGCCACCAGGGCCGGAGGATGAAAAAATGTACCTGCCAAAATACGTTTGAGCCACACCTGGGGCTCAAAGCAGCAAACGTCTGAACACAATGACCACTGTCACCCATGAAGTTTCATTACCATTGCTCCAAAAAACTCAGGTCTCTTCTGAGCAAGGGAAAGAACTACTTCAGTCGGTCACGAGTGACATAACTAATCCAAATGTTACCAGTGCCGACCACGGTGCAAACTGACTAGCCATTTTTCAACCATTACACATTTACTGCAAAGAAACTTCTAGAAACTGGATGAAGGTAGTCAGTTTTGTGCCTTTAAAAAAATCCAAGAGTATTCACACATCATTTGAATTAACGTTAAACTAGTGTTTACATAAAATATAGAAAGACCATGTATACAAAATTAATTACAGCAGATAATTAAAACTGGACAAAGAAAGGTTTTCTTAAGTTAAATGTTTTGTCTGACGAGTCCTGTCAATGTTTGCGATACAAAGAAACAACGTTGCAGTCAATTTCTGGTGGGTGAAACACGAACCAACCAAGATTCAACTTTGCTGCATGTAACACATTGTGTTTGCAGATTTTTGCAGTTACTTTGTCATCACCTCTATAATGGATAAAACCCATGCAGGATTTTACATCTAACCTGGTAAAATAAAGACTGCACTCTAACATTGAATAAAAAGGTTACATATTATAAGGAAAATGGTTTTATTCAAAAATGATTACTTTATAATTGGCTGCTCAGGTTGACCTTGGAATCAACCAGAATATATTTTCAGAGAGAGACAAAGGGATAAAGAGAGAAATATATTCTGTATTAGATGTACTTAGGCTCTTAAAACCAAATAGAACAGTGAGGTATGCAATTTCCACCAAGTTATGCATCAGGAACAGAGTCGTGAAATGTGGCGAGGGAGAAGGACAAAGCAATACAGTGTAGCGCTATGTGTTCTTTCAACACTGGACCAATGTAGAGAACCAGGCCAGACCGCTGCTCTGCTTTGCACTGGATGTCCCAAGACAACAAAAATGATCTCCTAAGTAAGTTTATGACTCTCTCCCTCTCTCTTTTGGGGGGTGGGGTAATAGCTTGTTGAGTCTGCAAGGGTTGTAGGTTTTGTAACAGTAAAACTGTTAAGTGTGCGTTTTTGTTTTACCCACAATCCTTTAAATTCAGAGCCATGTGAAAAGATTTGAGGTGCACGGTGCAAGGAGATTAAAATCAGACTTCAAATGAGTTAACAAACAACAACAACATTAGAAAAGATAATTGCATTTTGAAAAAAATTTAATTAGATATACTTTCAGTGAGTGAGGCTGTAAATTAGATATACTTTCAGTTTCAGTGAGGCTGTAAGTGTAAAACTTGAAATTCCAGTGACATGACTGAGCTGATTTAGAGACCAGTTAAATCAGATTCATTTCCTCTCGCAGAGATTATTCTATTTTTTGAAGAAGACTAATGATTTGATATTTTATTAATCAAATTAAATGTTTTAGGTAATATCAAAACCCATATTACATTACTAATGTAGTTTCTAATGTTCTAATGTTCAGTAACGGATAGATAGGGTCCTGAAAGCCCAGCAAAAGTAGAGATCTGAAGCATCTGGTCATCATCTCCACTGTAAGACTGAGATATGTTGCACAGATAAGCATCTAAACACTGTATAACACGGTGCTCCAGTATCTAGCATGCATGTACAAGGAACAAGAAAACCACAGAACTGATGCTTATCACTCGCTCTTGGCCCTGCGTTCTGATAAGACTGCTACATAGAGTGCTGCTTACTCTCTGTGTGGGTCTTCAGGGACTAAGTTTGTCCTATTGATGTACCTATTAAGGCCCCGTCAGCTCTGCTGTTGACAGACATGTTAGACACGTCACTGTCAGCTGCAGACTAGTGTTTCTTCTATCTCTTGCTTCCTCTTGTCTCCTCTTTCACCCCCTCATCTTATTTATTAATATCAGATTTATATTGACATCATGGGTGACAGCAAGACAGGAAAGAGACACATTTTATGTGTGAACAGCTTGGATTATATTTTAATTCTACCAACCGCCACTCTAAATGTCATTATTCTATTGCCTACATCCTTAGTTCTTTTTGTGTGTCTTTTTTTTTATATCCCTTAGCGAACGGTGATGCAATTTAGGGAGGATGTCATGCAATGCAGTTGTGTGACAATGTGCTCGTTACGTCTCCCTCTCCACCACATTATTGATCTTGGCACTTTGAACTGTGGCTCAAACTGATATGATTAAGACATGATGTACATTTCACAGAGGCAGATTAATGGAACATATATTTTGCACTGTGTCAGCGGCCTGGCTGCAGCCTATTATAAGGGTTCCAAATGGCACCCTATTGATTGCGTTGTGCACTGCTTTTGACAGCATGTATTTTAAAAAGAGAGAGAAAGGGGAGAAGTGGATTGAAGTCTTACCATGTTTTAGAAGACCGTGTACACTAAATACAGAAATAATTCATTTCATTGACGCTCAAACAAGGTACTCTTCAGCTGTCTTTTTCCACTCTGTGCTTTGATTCTGTCTCTCCCAGCCTCACGTTATTCCCATAAGTGAGCTGCACTTGTAACGGCCTTAATTGTTTGCTAGTTATGAAAGCTTATCACACAAAGCCCAGGAGATTTCAGGCTTATTTGGATGAGTGCTGTTGATGATTAGGAGTGTATTCCAAACTCCGGCTGAGTACGGATTTGTAGCAAAGTGCTCACTGTTAAGTATCTGAGCTAACCTTGATAAACGGTAGCTTTTATGAATTTTAAAAAACTATCACCAGAGATCCAGAGCAACAATAAAAGGTCAGGAAATAATGTAGGTTAATGAGTTCTTGATATGTGTGAATATTTTTGTATAATGTTATGAATATGCATGAATATTGTTATATTCATTCAATTGATTGAGTTTGGTTAAGTTCTTTAAAATTGCTTCATTAAGTGGAAGGCATTACGTGAGGTCTGCTATACAAGCAGAAAGGGAAAAAGGTACAAAACACAATTTAAACCACTCAAAGGTTTATAAGAATGTTTTTGTAAAAGGCACAATTAAAGGTTTAACACTGGACAGCTTTACATGTCCTTGATGTTTTATGTCAGTAACATTCCATGGTCTATGTATATAAGCTAAAGTAACTACTGTAAAACAACACATTTAATACAATGTTGGAAGAAGCCAAACATGCTTGATAGAAATGGCCTGTGGTACTTGAGCAGAAGTGCTTTTAACTGTCTTTAAACTGCTTAATCACAAATGAACCTACTTTGCTTTTATTCTGTCAACTTTCCGGAACATTTAGGAGAACACACAGTGGCGTAATTCTGTAATTAACCACCAGATTTAGTGAAAAGTTGAGAAGGCATGAATTTGCCTGTCACAATGAAATGATCATTGAAAAAAGGTATTTCTACTGGTAAATGTGTGTTAACATTGGCGTTTTTGAGAACTGTTGTACTAGTGGTGTAACTGCAAAGGTACTGTAGCCTATTGATATGTACAACACATTGTTTATACTACTGTTGCTTATATGTAACTTGCTTGCTTTTTTTGCACTTGCTTGTGATTAGTTCAACTAGGCACAGAAAAGCACATGGTTCTACAATTTTGGTGTGTCAAAAATAACTATTGTATTGGGTTGCAATGAAAAGTGAAGTGGAACTGGCTTCAAGGTCCAGAGTTGAATTTGAGGGATGTAGAAGATGGGATATACAGCTCCGGAAAAAATTAAGAGACCACTGCACCTTTTGTATTTATACGTTTACAATTGAGTACTGTGACAGTAGTTTGTACTGTGACAGTATTGAGATGGTAGACACTTGGTTTTTGTGCTGATCCTTGTGTTAATCCAGTGGCCAGAATTATTTGGGGTCCACAGTCTATCAAGATATTTAAAATGAAAGATATGATACCTTCTTAAACTCAGGCCTTATATTTTCTTTCCAAACTGGACTTTGATATCATCCTAACTCAAGCATCAGAGATAACATTTCTCTTTCTCCATTTCTATGTTTGGTCTCTCTCGCTTTCTTTCTCTCTTTGTCTCTCTCAAACGGACAGAGATCACACTCTCAATCTGATTACACAATTAGATAAAGAACGGCATCTCTCTCCAGCCTTGCCTTGTTCTCCAGACTCACTAATGAAGAACACGACTAAGCCATAATTTGACAAAGATGAGCTGCGAGCCACTCAGTCCGTCTCCCTGTCTGCCTGAGACAGTTATGTTAAGTTATGGTAATGACATTGTCTATATTTATTTGGGCAAGTGAAGGCACCATCTTACTCTATCATACAGATTGCTACGTGTGAGATGATTGCCAGGAATTTAATTACAGTCTAAAAGTGGCAGACATGTTACCCTCTCACCAAGGGCTGGGCTAAATGAACAGAGTAAATATGGTGAAAAGGACATCCCATTAAAATAATAAGATTAATTTCATCTTATTATTGATGATGATAATTCATCTCAAAATATGTCCAGTGTCCCTTCATCAATCTGTTTGACTGTGTCATGTTTTCTCTGTCTTGGTAAAGACTACAGCTTTACTGGAGCAATACTACATAGCTTTTCAAACAGGGGGTCGGTTAGTTTCTACAGATTATAACGTGAGGTGTTCTATTTCTATCCAAAACTTATTATTAGAACAGATGCTTCTACATGTTTTGAATGGTTGTTTTACATGTACGGTACATGCACACACACACACGGCCATAACAATGCTTGCTGCTTATACTAGTACATGTGTTTATGTTGAAGATGACTAAAAGTAAAGGAATGACTGGCAATGTGGTCTATACAGTGAACTCCAGTCTGTGGCTGTTGTCTGCCAACACGAGGACAAAGGAAGCGGCGATGCAAGTCAAGCTTGCCATCATGAGGCTCATAATGAGTAAATTGCCAAAATTATGTGTTTGGTATACCGGATAGGCCCCTAAATCTCAATTTCTGCCGGCAGTTGCATGCCCAAATATAACTGGTGTTAGCTCAGGACAAGAAGCAAGGAGATGCATTTGTTTGCTAATACTTGAAGGGAAACACTGAAATATGTGTAAATGTGGAATTTATTTAGGAGAATATTACACAATAAATCAGGCAAAACATTAAACAAATTAAAAAAACACACATTTTGTTTTTAGCACCATGTTTGAAATGCATAAGACCATTTATTGAGATAGAAAGCTAGGATGTTGTCCACCAGTGGGTGACAGTGTGTGTGTCACATTTCCGACAGATAGACTAAACCAAGGAGGCACAGAATATTTTGGAAGAGGTCTCCCCAGTGTGCCTCACAATTGTTCTCAAATGTACTCCAGTGGCCTCGAAGTGGGTGAATTGGCCAAGTGATACATTTTCAAGTACATAACTACAGAGAACTTACAAAACTGCTATGGTAATGAAAATGAAGGTTTACACACTCCCAGGAAGTTGACATTCAAGATGGGTCACTGGCATCAATACCTAAAAGGTACTAACAAGTGTACACACCAAATACCACACACCAAGTGAAAAAAACTATAGACACACTATTTACGAATACACTATTTAGAGCAGCCTAGATACAGTCCTCTACACAAGATTGTGCTGCTGATGCCAAGTCCCATAGCAGTCTTTTTCTGTTATGAAGCAGACGGTGACAGCACAAGTTATGCAGGTGATGGGAGACTTCTTGTGGCACAGAGTACAACACGCCTCCCCACTGTGCTCTTTTGGCCCTGAGGCACATTCAGTGATGTATTTTGGTAGGCGAGCACCACTGTTGGCAGGACTAGGGGGGACAGGACTGGAAAGAACAGGGGTAGAGGGGACAGGGGTAGAGGGAACAGGAGAAGAGGGGACAGGAGAAGAGGGAACAGGGGTAGAGGGAACAGGAGAAGAGGGGACAGGAGAAGAGGGAACAGGGGTAGAGGGAACAGGAGAAGAGGGGACAGGAGAAGAGAGAACAGGGGTAGAGGGAACAGGAGAAGAGGGGACAGGAGAAGAGGGGACAAGGGTAAAGGGGACAGGGGTAGAGGAAACAGGGGAATTGGGAGCAGGGGTAGAGGGAACCGGGGTATAGGGGACAGGAGAAGAGGGTACAGAAGAGGGAACAGGGGTAGAGGGGACAGGGAGAGAGGGGACAAGGGTAGAGGGGACAGAGGTAGAGGAAACAGGGGTAGAGGGGACAGGGGTAGAGGGGACAGGGATAGAGGGGACAGGGGTAGAGGGGACAGGGGTAGAGGGAACAGGGGTAGAGGGGACAGGAACAGAGGGGACAGGAGAAGAGGGAGCAGGAGTAGAGTGGACAGGGGTCAAGGGAACAGGAGTAGAGTGTACAGGAGTAGAAGGGAGAGGAGTGGAGGGATGAGGAGTAGAGGGAAGAGGAGTAGAGGGATGAGGAGTAGAGGGGAAAGGAGTAGAGGGGGCAGGTTTAGAGAGAACAGGAGAAGAGGGAACTGGACAAGAGGGAACTGGAGTAGAGGGAAGAGGAGTAGAGGGAAGAGGAGTAGAGGGATGAGGAGTAGAGGGAAGAGGAGTAGAGGGGGCAGGTGTTGCAGTGGACTTCACTCCATAGAGCCTGTTAAGACTACAACAATTTTCCTAATGGAATATGAATTGAAACATACTGTAATATGAAAATGTTCTTTTTTCTATTCACACTAGCTATAGAGAAACTCTCTGCGCCAGAAGTGTGCAGTAATGCTCAACACATGCACACACAGCTCTTTGGCCTCATGTCCTGGAAGGTGTATAAACTCAGTGTTGTTTCCCTGGTAACATGGCGCTCTTTGTCAAACAAGTGCTGTTACCAGTGTTATTAGAATCTTTGAGGTGCCATTGTGAGATTTGCTTCCCAACAACATTTTTTTCTGAATTTGCGAATACATTGAGCAAGACTAGATTTCATACTACAATGCTTATTCCACACTAAGCAAGACATTGTCTTTAGACCTCCATAGCTGCGGGGCGTATCTGTCAGGAAAGTTTCCCACATAACCTTGGGAAGGTGACAAGCAACAATTAAGATTTTCACCTGTACACGATAAAAAAATACCTCACATGCATATCTGGCAACAAGTCTCATTCATCTAGATAAAACTAACGTAGTGTAAAAATCCTCATGGTCAGCAAGCTCCTAGATCTCTCACTCAGTGGTAGCGGCAGCTGGTGCTCTGGCCTGCCTCTGCTTCTGGGCTGGAATCTTCTTAGCTCTGGATGGTTGGGCGGGGGTAGATGTGGTGCCAGAGGGTACTTTTGCAGCGGATGGGCGTGGAGCCAGAGACAGCCACAGAGGTAGAAGTGGAAGAAGAAGTTACTAGGATTCAATGAGAGGCTGCAAGTTGTTTTTGATTTCAATTATTCGATTAAAACTTTAAGCATTAGTATGTTAGTACGCATTAGATGTTTAAAATAATGTTGCATGTCACAAATTTTAATTTAGTTACATTGTATCAATACTGCTGTATTGACAGACATCTTTTGTATTATTTAAACACTAGTAGCATGTTCTTCTTCTTCCACTCTATGAGTGCCCCACATGCGGGTCAAACCAGTGTTTTTTTGTAGAGCTAGTGAAACTGTTATCAAAGTGTAGTTGCTAACTGTCTACTTTCTTCCAATGACAGTCCTTGCTGCACCTGGCTTGAACCTGTGTTTCTCTGCTTTGCAGCACACCTAACTGCACTCCTTGACAATGTTCCCATCATTTGAGCCATACAAAAGGTACCATTTGGATAGCCCCATTGGTGACATTTGAAGCTAACTGTGAAGTGGTACGGCACAGTGGTATGGTACGTTCTTAACACCATTACACTCACCCTTTCTAAACTCGCTACACACTAAGCTTTTTGGGGTAGCAAAATCAGGAGGTTTACAGAAATAGGAGCCAACCATACATTTTCTCGACCGTAGTTTGTTTATGTGTTAAAGATTTAATTTTAAGTGATCCTTATGTTTTGATTCAAGATACATTTTTGGTAATTTATGTTTCATTGAGAAAGAGAAATAGGAGGATAGAGGAGAAGACAATGGCTTAGACTGCTGGACCAACCTAGCAGTGTTTTTATTAAAAGAGAGGTGCAGAAGGTGTTGACAAGCTTCCATCTCTTATACAACCAATCAGAATTTCACAGCCACACTGACTGAAAGAATCTACATGAAATTCCACAAAGCATGCATTCAACTGTGGTGGCTCCTGATTGGCTCTGTAGTAGGCACGGTGTCAAATAGCGACATAATTTTTATATCAATGGATATGTAAATTGCTCCCTTCAAGCAATCAACTATTGCTAAAATGAACAAAACATATAGCTAGTAATCTTTGCTCTGTTAACATGCAGGGCAGCAACAAATGATACTGGCAGAGGCAAGCATGAGTTTAGCTTACAACATAACAACATTTACGTCCATTCCATTAGACTGAGCATATTCCTTTCCTCTGTCCTCTAATCTGATGCTGTATTGTGTACATCTAAAGAATGTTTATGGAGCCAAATTGAGCCCAAATGTATTGACTGTAAGAAAAGAAAAACATAACTGAAATATTTCGTAGTATGAAAAAATGTAATTCAATCGTATGATAAAAATAGATTAAAGTGTGGAAAAAGTGTATGCTAAAATCACTAAATGGATTTTCGCATCCGATCTTAAAATATCTTCGTTCAAACACGTTTTTTCCACGTTCGCTTCTTCTTATAATTACAATTTCTTCTCACCTTCGTTCGAGTCATGCTTTCTCAAAACCAAGTTTTGAGCCTCTATTGGCGTGGAGGCGGGGCTTTATCTGGGCATTGAATTCTCGCACCGGATTAGCCATGAATCACACCATTATAAGGTGAAAATCATAGCCTGAGAAAACAAGGTCTCTGACATCCACCAGCTCCGTGATGTCGTCATGGAGGAGTGGAAGAGGACTCCAGTTGCAACCTGTGAAGCTCTGGTGAACTCCATGCCCAAGAGGGTTAAGGCAGTGCTGGAAAATAATGGTGGCCACACAAAATATTGACACTTTGGGCCCAATTTGAACATTTTCACTTAGGGGTGTACTCACTTTTGTTGCCAGCGGTTTAGACATTAATGGCTGTGTGTTGAGTTATTTTGAGGGGACAGCAAATTTACACTGTTATACAGGTGCTGGTCATAAAATTAGAATATCATCAAAAAGTTGATTTATTTCAGTAATTCCATTCAAAAAGTGAAACTTGTATAATGTATACATTAATTCCACACAGACTGACATATTTCAAGTGTTTATTTCTTTTAATTTTGATGATTATCACTGACAACTAATGAAAACCCCAAATTCAGTATCTCAGAAAATTAGAATATTGTGAATAGGTTCAATATTGAAGACACCTGGTGCCACACTCTAATCAGCTAATTAACTCAAAACACCTGCAAAGACCTTTAAACGGTCTCTCAGTCTAGTTCTGTAGGCTATACTATCATGGGGAAGACTGCTGACTTGACAGCTGTCCAAAAGACGACCATTGACACCATGCACAAGGAGGGCAAGACACAAAAGGTCATTGCTAAAGAGGCTAGCTGTTCACAGAGCTCTGTGTCCAAGCAGATTAATAGAGAGGCGAAGGGAAGGAAAAGATGTGCTAGAAAAAAGTGTACAAGCAATAGGGATAACCGCACCCAGGAGAGGATTGTGAAACAAAACGCATTCAAAAATGTGGGGGAGATTCACAAAGAGTGGACTGCAGCTGGAGTCAGTGCTTCAAGAACCACCACGCACAGACGTATGCAAGACATGGATTTCAGCTGTCGCATTCCTTGTGTCAAGCCACTCTTGAACAAGACACAGCGTCAGAAGCTTCTTGCCTGGGCTAAAGACAAAAAGGACTGGACTGCTGCTGAGTGGTCCAAAGTTATGTTCTCTGATGAAAGTAAATTTTGCATTTCCTTTAGAAATCAAGGTCAGAGTCTGGAGGAAGAGAGGAGAGGCACAGAATCCACGTTGCTTGAAGTCCAGTGTAAAGTTTCCACAGTCAGTGATGGTTTGGGGCGCCAAGTCATCTGCTGGTGTTGGTCCACTGTGTTTTCTGAGGTCCAAGGTCAACGCAGCCGTCTACCAGGAAGTTTTAGAGCGCTTCATGCTTCCTGCTGCTGACCAACTTTATGGAAATGCAGATTTCATTTTCCAACAGGACTTGGCACCTGCACACAGTGCCAAAGCTACCAGTACCTGGTTTAAGGACCATGGTATCCCTGTTCTTAATTGGCCAGCAAACTCGCCTGACCTTAACCCTATAGAAAATCTATGGGGTATTGTGAGGAGGAAGATGCGATACGCCAGACCCAACAATGCTGAAGGCGACTATCAGAGCAACCTGGGCTCTCATAACACCTGAGCAGTGCCAAAGACTGATCGACTCCATGCCACGCCGCATTGCTGCAGTACTTCAGGCAAAAGGAGCCCCAACTAAGTATTGAGTGCTGTACATGCTCATACTTTTCATGTTCATACTTTTCAGGTGGCCAACATTTCTAAAAATCCTTTTTTTGTATTGGTCTTAAGTAGTATTCTAATTTTCTGAGATACTGAATTTGGGGTTTTCATTACTTGTCAGTTATAATCATCAAAATTAAAAGAAATAAACACTTGAAATATATCAGTCTGTGTGGAATGAATGTATAGATTATACAAGTTTCACTTTTTGAATGGAATTACTGAAATAAATCAACTTTTTGATGATATTCTAATTTTATGACCAGCACCTGTACAAGCTGTACACTCTACTTTACATTTTAGCAAAGTGTCATTTCTTCAGTGTTGTCACATGAAAAGATATAATCAAATATTTACAAAAATGTGAGGGGTGTACCCTTCCACTCCTCCATGACGACATCACGGAGTTGGTGGATGTCAGAGACCTCGCACTCCTCCACCTTCCGTTTGAGGATGCCCCACAGATGCTCAATAGAGTTTAGGTCTGGAGACATGCTTGGCCAGTCCATCACCTTTACCCTCAGCTTCTTTAGCAAGGCAGTGGTCGTCTTGGAGGTG
>JACXGI010009505.1:0-18276 GCA_016801175.1 Esox masquinongy
TCAGGAGTCTCTCTTCCTGTCCAGCACTAGTTACACCATCACACACCACACACATACACACACACAGAAAGAGACAGACAAACATACAGACAGAAAACTGGTACATTCTTATCCAGGCAGGAATGTTGTCCCAATCTCTCTCCCTATTGCTCTCACCGTCTCTCTCTCTATCGCTGTCTCTATCAGTATCTCTCTTTCTATGTCGATTCAGCCTGGTTCCTGTCCAGCACAGTTTTGCTACATGAACTCATGCGCCATTCATGAACTATATTGTACTGGTAGATGAAGGGAGGGAGATATTGGCTTCAAAAACAAACTAGAACCATGGCTACATACATCTCTGTCTGTCTCATCTATCTCTCTCTTATCATGTTTTCTGTCTCCATCTCTTTCTTCCTTTTTTTCTCCCATATAAAATAAATATTTTTTCCATTGTAAAAACAATTTCAGTGTTCACAGATCAGTCAAGTAGTTAAGTAGTTAATGTTATCGTGTAAAAGAGGTATTGCTTTTAGCAGTGCCCTTCCTAGTCAAGTGTCCTCTTTATTCTTATGATCTATCTCTTTGTGTCTGAACCTCTTAAATTGATAAAACAAAAAGGATATGTTATCACGATTTCACTTCATTTATAGCAGACGTAAATAAAGTAGCCAACAGAAAAATGTCAAACATGCAGGGAGCAGGAATCACGTGAGTACCCTGATGCTGCGCGCGGCAGTGTGTGAGCGGATTCAGAAACTGTCTCGGTCAACAAAAAACCAACTATCCTTGACAATTGGATTACGAATAAGGACATACACAGACACATCAGATCCAGGTATTTAGTTCGGAAAGGTTTGTGTTTTGAAACCATTTATGCACACTATAGACACTCACCGTCTGCACTTCAATGCGGCAGCGCGGCACCAGCGCCTGTTCCGCTCTGGCTGTCTTGACTGCTGTTGAAACTGGCGTCACTCAGTCTGCAGGCTCAGATAGACTTAATTACCTAATGCTTTAGTATCAGCTCACCCCCCGAAAGTAAACACGTCAGTTTTCCCTTTAATATCGGTGAGCTTTTTTTCTTCTGCACATGCTATATTGAGCTCCCTTCCTTGCGCCCTAGCGTGGGCCTACACCTAAACACTTTTTACGAAACGACGCTATCACTGTCAAGCAGACACACCGCTGTCCGGTTAGTTAGCTGGTACTGTAGAACACCCATCATCAGCATCTTAATCTCTTGTCCAAGCTTAACTTTTTATCAACATAACCACAATAACTTTTTAGTAACATAACCCAGTCTAAGTAAGATAATTATATAATATAGCTAAGTATATATATATATATATATATATATATATATATATATATATATGTATATATATATGAAACGTTTCAGGTACAAAACACGAAATTGCACATCACCATCCACATTATAATACTTGTGAGGATATATTATTTAGGGCGTTATTAACAGACCGTCTCAGGGACATTCCACATATTGCTATTATTTAAAAAAAAACAATGACACTAACCTCATAGAAGATGACAAACTGCAGTTACTATTATCAAATATATATATATATATATATATATAAATATATATATCAAATCCTGTCGCTTCTGTTGTGTGAAGTCCATTCAGTGCTGCAGTTATTGTGAATGACGGCAGCGATTCATATCCCTCTGTTCCTGTTTGTGTGTATGTGTGTGTGCGCGCATGTGCGTGTATGAATGCGTGTATGTATAAATGTGTGTGTGTGTGTGTGCGTGTGTGTGTGTGTGTGTGTGTGAGCGAATTTGTTACTTCCCTTGTTGAGCGCAGAGCAGAGCGGAGGGAGCAGTAGGTGTGGAGCGTGTTTGCTAGGAGCCCTGGAGCCTCCGCGAGCCGAGCCGAGCGCCACAACCCCGGCGTCAGCCAGACTGGAGCCGCAGCGCCTGCGTGCCAGATCCCTCCGCAGCCTGCCCCTGGAACTTTCCCAGGATTTCAGAGACATCCAGACACAGGCATTCAGGAGCAGTGTCTGTGTGTGCGCGTTTTTGTGTCTGTGTTGCGCGCATGCCCTCTCTCTTACAGTGTGTGTGTGGAGTGCTGCCCATCCTAAAGCCATCCTCAACAACGCACGTATTGGAACTGATATGGCCTATTAAGACCACTTAATAACCTGGTATAGTGAATGTATTTACAAACTATGATCAAGAGGACAGTGCGTGACTAGCGCACCTGTTACAAAAAACTTTTTCTAAAAAAAACAGGAAAAAATGCTTCGAAACGTTCTTATGTCTGAAATTAGCATCACCAAATTGTTATGCTCCTTTGCCTGGTTGCTGGAGAGGGTGTGTGGACATAGAGCGCAACCGCTTGTGTGTGCCTGCGTGTGTGTATGACCGTTTCTGTGTCTTTAAAACTGGTCCATCAGGTTAATTTATTTCCCATCCCAGTGGGACAAATGACCATAATGTATGTTTCGCTGTTTTGGGACGAACCTGTTTGTTAAAGAACTTTATCCATTTACAAAAAAATCCACTTTCTATTGCAGTGTGTGACACTGATAGTTTTTGGTTGTCAATTGCCTCATAATAATGTTTGCGTAGCCTAAGTAAAGAAAACTCGCCTGGGCTTTTTAACCGTTTGTAAACAGTGATAATGATAATATAAAATTAAGAGACTGTCAAACAAAAATGCCTCAGAAAGATTCACTTTTCTATGAACATGTAATAATAATAAATTGGCATAGCCTGTCTTAGAGACGTCGCTCTGACTATTTTTCATTGCGGATGGATATACCCCGTATTGTGTGTGTGCCGCGACTGGTCCAGTCAATGACGCAAGGCTGGCTGGCGACAGCGAGTCTAGAAGTTTGACATTTTCACAGTTTACGGCAACTGCTGTGGAACGTAACAATACTTCCAACATTGAACGCATCAATTTCGAGGGATTCTCTCGAGGCGTACTTCTAAGGCTTGGATGGATTGCCTCCACATCATAGTGTAATTAAGAGGTCAGCAGACCTGTCGATGTGCATTGATTAAAGGTATCGCCAACCTACTTACATAGGAGCACGCAATAATTGTAATCGCAGTATGAAGTACTTCACAAATACTTATCATCCCTCCTCATCCCTATATTATAGAACCTAGATGAAAAAAGTACAAAATACAAATGACACTGAACACCGTAGACAAAACCAATCATTACAAGACAAAAGAAGAATGAGAAATTGAAAGACTATATTTAAAATAACTCCCTAACTAGGAGCTGCAACAGACAGGAGACATGAGTAGGGAGGGATGGAGGAGTTCGAGGGTGAAGATGGCCGGGGTGCATGCAAAGACTGACAGCAAGACAAACAGGGTACCCTCCCCAGGGCGCGCGGAGGCGGCCCCGCAGAGACATCCGCATTATTAGCCCGGCTCGAGCCCTACCCGCGCCAAACCACAGCCTCGCGCCAGCACACAGTAAACTGCCAAGAGACTTCATTCGGTCTGACCACAATAACTCAACGTGTGCGCGTGTCCCAAATGGGCACCCTTATACTGGGCAGTACTGTTAACCAGGGCCAATAGGATTCTGGTCATACTTACTACCCACCGGGGGATAACGCGGCGCTTGGTAACAACCGTGACGCCGGGGTTTCCAAGTCACACTTGTGGGACATTTCACAGTCACAAAAGAAATATAAACAATGGTAAAATTTAAAGTATTTCGGCTTCTCTCAGTGTGGGTCGGTCGTACAGGGTGCCTGGGTGAATAAAGACTACATCAAATTAGCAAATGCCATGTTTAATGTGCCAAGTCAAATACCTGTTACACTGTGGAAGTATCCCTGAGAAGTGGACGAGAAGAACCCTATTTCCCGGAGTGCACTATGTTTGACCAAGACCCCATCGTGCCATGGTGAAAATTAGGGCACTAAATAGGGACTATTGTGTCAACATGGGACACATCCTGACCGAAGTGTCTGACAGAAATTTGGCAAGGTTTAACGTAAGCGAAGGGCAGGCTTTCCTCCGTAGCACTGAAGATCAGCGCGCACCAACTGCCTTCAGTTGATGCAGAGCTTTAGGATGAATCATGACATCAGTCCCCACCCGCCAATGACACCATTCCAAATCACATTCATCTTGAACGTGTGATAGTAAATAACACATGAAAAAACATACTCTGATCATTCAAGGACATTTATTTCATTTGGCTGAAGTCGTTCAGCCCATTTTTCTACATCAAGCCACATATACAAGACCTTGGCCATCTCCCACCTCTAACAATATTTTGAAAAGTAACCCAACCTAATTCAGGATAAAAAATACAAAAAACATGATCAATTTAATCCCTCAGTGAATCACCACATTAAAGTTCCTGGTTGTTGAGATGCAAACGGGTGGTAATGCCAGGTCAAAACACTGCGTATGCACACCACCTGAAACCCCAGAACCAGATTTAAGAAACACTGCACCAAAAACACCTTGGCAACAGTTCTCTTTTATTTCATATGGAAATAAAAAAAATATGCAACAGATTTATTATACAGTGCACTCATCGAGAACCGTGGTGTCTTATGAGTGTTACCATGGACACCGAAAAACACACTCTGGTGACAAAAATAAACTAGGTCACCACCTGGCTAACGTGTCAGGCCCGGACCTATCAATCTTAAGATTTCTCAACCAATGGCAAAGTTGAAAAGAGAACATAGCCCTCCCACTAACTGCAGTCCATGAGCGCATCTCAACAGTCCAAAGTGGCTTTCTTTTCTCATCCCCTCTACTCTATCTCCACTGGACATTAAAAGTGGACAGGTGAAAGTTAACTTGGAGTAAACATCCTCTGTAACAGAGCTCCAACTCCCATCCTGGATGTCAGAAACACTTCTGCTTCTAATCTTATAAACACAGACTAATTGAGACCTGGGTGTTCAGGTGAATAAAATTAAAACCTACAATATGTAGAAAAAAAATATGTTTCAGCCGTTCAGACACATGGTTGTCTAACTCAGCTTCATAATGCATTCAACCTCTCCTGTGGTTTAAGGAGGGGACATGAGGAGAGGCAGCCACTTTAGACAATTTTGACACAGCCTGAAACAGCTGTGTTTACAGAGTTTACAGTGAATCAGTCCCATCTGTCCTTTCATAGGCTGAGACAGTGTGTGGAGGGGCTGCTGGGATTGGTTGGTCTAGTTGGTCTTGCGTGGGGCCTCCAGTCTCCAGGCACCAGTGATGTAACGCAGCCGGATGAACACCAGGTCTCGACCCATCTGTAACCAGCTCCACACTGGGACCAGCTTAGAACCTATAACATATTAGCCCATAATAACACAATCCATAATAACACATAACACTTTAACGCATAAAAGCACATTAACCCATAATTCACTTTAACCCATGATGACACATTGTAACATACAAAATTTATAATTTATAAATAACCATGACTAATAACTTTTTATTACCCATTAAAACTAATTATAAATAACTACGACAAATAACGTATGATTACACATAACTCATTACAAATAACTGTGACTAATAACTTATTATAAAAAAATAATAATTATGACTTATAACTAATTATAGCCTGTTATACTCTTATACTCCACAATGTGCCCTGCTCTAAACACAGCTAAAATTAGTAAGTAGAAAGTGCTGAAACCTGCTCCAGCCTACACAGATTTAACCGTTAATCAGTAGCCCACTACTGGAAACTACATGCACACTTTCCTAACAAGCAATAAAACAACTGATTAATGATTCATTTCAGACATGCAGAAGGGAGACCAGCACACTGCTCCAAGACAGTCTGGCTCCAGACCAACAGGAATCAAGTCATAAAGAAAAGCCCGTCCCAAACTGCCCAGACAGGTTTGATAGATAAGGCCTTAAGGCTACTCCACACAGCATGTAAATTTACAAAACTGCCTTATCTTGTTCTAAGAAGTAACCTGTTTGAGGGAGATGTCTGTCTGTCTGTCTGTGTCTGTGTGTCAGCCTCTCCGTGTGTCTGTATAAGTACTGTATTAGTGTTGTATCATTTGTACCGACCAGAAATATCCGTTTACACCACTGAATAGGCCTAAAGTTATTTAGGGCAGATGGAGGGGATTTGTTGCATTGTTTTCAGATACCCAGACTCTGGAGGTCTACACAAAACATACTGCCAAAACAATCACTACAATGAACTGCATTTAACTCCACTGTTTAATGCACAACATACCACTGAATAGAAATGCAGATTTTCTCAAATGCTCAAAAGTTTACCTGTAATTTGGTAGGAATAAAATCATTATGATCAGCCTGTCATTGCAGCAGTATATGTAAAACACTATAAAACACAATTTCACTTTAATATAACAAGAACTACATTGATTCGTCTGTATCCTACCTGATGCGGCTATTTTAAAGTCTGCTGCACAAGTAGCCTATTTTTTCTCTGTTCTAACTGTGCAATGTAATTGCGAAGTGCATGCAAGGAATAGTGCAAATAGCATGACTAAACATTGTCTAATTCCAACACAGCCATGGACATGATTCATCCACCCTCTTCAAACAGTCGTATACCGAATCAGCAATTCCTTGGCTTGAAGAACATCCATCACAAGGCAACTGGAACTGTCATGAAAGCCATGGCTGAAGCCTGGGTGTGTTTAATCCATAGAAATACAACACATCTGGCGGGCAAACACGATGTACCTCACGCATTTGGGTTTGGTAGAGGGACCACATGTAATATGCCAGGTGAAGTGGATCAATTACTCACTCTGGCACAAATCTGGCATCAGGCTTTGAATATTCCTGCATACATTTATGGATGCATTCCAGGGTTAGACCCCCCCCCCACGCTGTACATACATCTGCTTGAGTCATTTCAGATGAAAAGGAGTTGCATGCAATCACGGCTTTACAGTGGTTCTTCAATGGTTGTCACCCAAATGGTTATACCCAGGTTGTCTACGTTGTTGTCTGAACGTATACACGTTGTGTGTCTGTGCGTGTGCGTCTCAATGTCCTGTTTTGTGTGTCTCACCTTCTATCTCTGTCCAGTTGACAGCCACCTCTGCTATGGGGATCTGAAAGCACTGGGCGATGTACAGCAGCTCTACATCAAAGGCCCTGTGGAACGGTACAACATTCAAGTTACAATGCTCTTTCAACAATAGGCTGATGAAAAAAAAAAAAAAAACCAGTTAAGAACAACCAAATATGTTCATGTATTTAAATGTGAGGGGCAAGTTCTGTTCATAAGGAGACTGTACCTGCGACCCAATCCAACTGAAGTTTAGTTTCTTAACATACAAGGAAGTTACTTGAAGTACAAAGAAATACTGGCCCTCATTCATGAAACCTTCTTAGAAAAGATCTCAGATTCGAACGTTGGGAGAGACTTACGAACATCTCCAAGTGTGATTCACAAAACTGTCGCACCTGGTCGAAATTAGAGGTCAACCGATAGTGGATTTTTAAAGGCTGATATAATAACAATAGTTTGGAGCAGGAAAAAGCCAATAGCCGATTAATCAGCCGATACCACCCCCCACACTGTCGGAAATTAACAATCTTTGACTTTATTAGAAACAGGATAACTGTTGAACTGAACATCTAAGTCAAAGTAAATACCCAAATAAACAAATAAATCTGGAACTGAACATCAAACTGACTGATTCTAGTATGCAAAATAACACTGGGTTGGAGCTACATCAGAGTTTATGTTAGTCTTTTTTTTCACTGCCAATATGGCCATTAAAATTCCAGAAATCCGTCCATATAGAAAAGCTACCGGACATATGTTTTAAATATAATATCCTACATTTAAACAGCAATAAAACACAAACGCTATGATCCAAGAAATGTTATTTAAATTAGTCAGCAGAATGAAGTCTTCACAAGTTTTGCAAAATTAGCATATAGGCTACAACTAGGGCTGTCGCAAATATTACATAATTGCCTGATCGCAATAACTTGAGCCAGATCGCAATTATTTTATAGACAACTATCTTTTTGAACAATATTTGGATTACAAAATCATGTTTCCAATCTGAATAAGGGATTTTGAAGCCAATGTTAGAAATGTCTCAACAAATACCACGTGAATTATGTCATTTTGACAACTCTGATCAACAAAAGAAAAAAAAAACAATCATGCGTGTGTAAAATATTTTGACTAATATTGTCAGTCGAATTTTGGCATTTCCAACCATATTTCCTAATTAGATAATGTGCATTCAAATGTATGGATATAAATACAGTGGATTTAAAAAGTCTACACACCCCTGTTAAAATGCCAGGTTTTGTGATGTAAAAGAATGAGACAAAGATAAATCATGTCAGAACTTTTTCCACTTTTAATGTGACCTATAATGTGAACAATTCAACTGAAAAACAAACTGAAATCTTCGAGGGGGAAAAATGAAAAATAAAAACCTTACAATAAACTGGTTGCATAAGTGTGCACACCCTCTTATAACTGGGGATGTGGCTGTGTTCAGAATTAACCAGTCACATTCAAACTCATGTTAAATAGAAGTCATTACACACCTGCCATCATTTAAAGTGACTCTGATTAATCACATCAGAGGGATCTCATTGTTGAAAGATATCAGTCAGGAGAAGGGTACAAAAGAATTTCCAAAGCATTAGATATACCATGGAACACAGTTAAGACAGTCATCATCAAGTGGAGAAAATATGGCACAACATAGACATTACCAAGAACTGGATGTCCCTCCAAAATTGATGAAAAGACGAGAAGAAAACTGGTCATGGAGGCTTCCAAGAGGCCTACAGCAACATTAAAGGAACTGAAGGAATTTCTGGCAAGTACTGGCTGTGTGCTGCATGCGACAACAATCTCCCGTATTCTTCATATGAATGGACTATGGGGTATGGTGGCAAGACGAGAGCCTTTTCTTACAAAGAAAAACATCCAAGCCCTGCTGAAGTTTGCAAAAACAAACATTAAGTCTCCCAAAAGCATGTGGGAAAATGTGTTATGGTCTGATGAAACCAAGGTTGAACTTTTGGCCATAATTCCAAAAGGTATGTTTGGCGCAAAAACAACACTGCACATCACCCAAAGAACACCATACCCACAGTGAAGCATGGTGGTGGCAGCATCATGCTTTGGCGCTGTTTTTCTTCAGCTGGAACCGGGGCCTTAGTCAGGGTGGAGGGAATTATGAACAGTTCCAAATACCAGGAAATTTTGGCACAAAACCTTCAGGTGTCCGTTAGAAAGCTGAAGATGAAGAGGAAGTTCACCTTTCAGCACGACAACGACCCAAAGCACACATCCAAATCCACAAAAGCATGGCTTCACCAGAAGAAGATTAACATTTTGGAATGGCCCAACCAGAGCCCAGACCTGAATCCAATTGAACATCTGTGGGGTGATCTAAAGAGGGCTGTGCACAGGAGATGTCCTCGCAATCTGACAGATTTGGAGCGCTTTTGCAAAGAAGAGTGGGCAAATATTGCCACGTCAAGATGTGCCATGTTAATAGACTCCTACCCAAAAAGACTGAGTGCTGTAATAAAAACAAAAGGTGCTTCAACAAAGTATTAGTTTAAGGGTGTGCACACTTATGCAACCAGGTTATTGTGAATTTCTTATTTCTTATTTTTTATTTTTCCCCCTCAAAGATTTCTGTTTGTTTTTCAATTGAATTGTTCACGTTTTAGGTCACATTAAAGGTGGAAAAAGTTGTGACATGATTTATCTTTGTCTCATTCTTTTACATCACAAGAACCTGGCATTTTAACAGGGGTGTGTAGACTTTTTATATCCACTGTATATGTTGTCCCATTGCATGTTAAACATGTATGCTGGAGTTGCTGCCGGAGCTTGCAGCTTTTGAATCTCTTGCCACGCTTAGTCACGTGACCAAACACTCAGTAATGTTACTGAAACAGCGGAGGATCGCAGTTTTCTTGGCAACAGATTGTATAGGTCACACAATATTAGGCTATTTAATATGCTATTAATCTATTTATTTGGCCTTTTTTCCCGCTGAAATATACCAGCATTTGCCGGCTAATGTAAACTCTGAGCTATGTATATATTTTTAGCTATTTTCCCCCATAAAGTCAGTTATTCCAGTTGAGACGCCTGATATTATAATGGAGGAAACAGCATGTCTGCATTCTCTCCAGAAAGGCGGCTCCTCTTGTATACGTTGGTAACAGAACATCCTGAAGTGTGATTTTGTGGATTACATCGTTGGAAAAATTGCAATGGGCGATGCTGTTCTGTGATTTATCACTGGCCAGGAAGGATTACTTCTGTTGCGCGCCCCCTTACATTGTAATGCCACTCTTCCAAACCATTAATGTCTGTGCATATTCCCGGGGAAAGGAGGACCCTAAAGTGTACGATTTAATTTCATGAATGGTTAGTTACATGGCTGGAGTATTTGGAAGAGAGAACGCCACATTGGTAAGTAAAGTAAAAGTAGAATGGTTTCTTTTCCTCCCTGTCTTGTATAGTGAACAAGGAGCTGACAGTGTTGCGTTATATATTCGTAAAATAACTTTTGTGAGGTGAAACTGAAAACCGATACTTTAATGCCACTTGACAGCCTTGCCGTACATTCAGCTGATCCAACGTTTACCCCACTACCGCAAGGTTTAGCCCACATTTTGTAACCCTATGGCCAGAATAATGAGTTGAAGGTTTTTTCATGGAGTGGAGAATTGCTTTCTGAGAAAAATCTCTCTGATTTGGTCTACATTGAAAAACGTAATTTAAAGTCTGTCGCGCATTTATGGCAGCCCCATTTCAGCGCACTGAGTGCAAGCGCCCGTGTCTCATAAAATCAAGAGTGACATTCTATAGAGTCTTTAACAGCTGTTACTATCAGGAGTTAATCACACGCACACATTTTCAGCAAAAGTGGTCCCCAAATGATCAGATATGGCTGAGATAAATGATCTCAGGTACCGTGCACAGTGACATTACCTTGACTTCATGTATGGAGCCTCCGCCTCTTCGCAAGGTGATGTCGCAAGTGACCAGTAGAGGCTGCGCAGTCATCGGCCACTATCGGAGCCAAGTTCTGCCGATAGCAACAGTTTGTAAAACGTCCTATTGGCGCCGATTAATTGGCCAAAGGATTAATTAAATGAGTGTAGATGTAATCGCAGATTGATAAATCGGATTAAGCTGTGGACGCGAGATATGACATCTGTAGTTTATGCGGGTGTTGGGATCAGCAAATTACGAATTGGCAGATTTCAACATAAATTAGAGCCTGAAATGGCTAATTAACTATTAGTTTTTCTCCATGACGAAATCAGCGCAGTTACGGAACACTTTTGCGTCTCAGCCCAGAGCCGAAGTCCTTTAAAAGAGCAAGCTCTGCCATCATTAGGGTAACTGCTCGACCCAGAACCATTGGTTTATTTATCCTCACACCAGACAATTTAAGACCTGTTAGCTAATCAAGATGCCAGCCACCGAAATTATAACGACCATTTATGAACTTCAAGTATGTCGATACGGCCTGAGTGTCTTAAGAAAAGCAAGTTTATTAGTCTAGCGCTTTACATACACAAAGGCATTTCAAACCACACAAACACATGAACAAGAGCAATAAGAAAGAAAATGCAGAATAAAATTAAATAAACAAATAATACAATAATAGCCTACAGTAGTGATACAATATTTAATATTGTGGTGCGTTGGTATGTGTTATATTCCTCGTCATCTTATTTTATATTACCTATTATTATAATAATGGTTGTTGTTACTGAGGCTATTACGATTGGTCATTTTCGTGATAATGATGGTCTTATTGCGAATCAATCATGATCTTATTTTTTGACGTTGGTTTACACATACTCCGACCAGACGTGAGTTTGATCGTAAGGATACGACAAAGATAATATTGATGAATACCAGCTCTGTCGGTGAAATGATCATGCAATCATTTTAAGATCAAATTTGATCACATGAATGAGGGCCACTGATTGTAAACAGATCTGGGTAGTTGATAGTGGGAGAGACCATACCATTGCTCTAAAAATTATACAGTGAATTAGAGACATTAATTGCTATTTAATTGCTATCATTCCTATATGAAGTGTCTTTGGTTCATAAAAAAGAGACCTTACCAGAGCTCCACCTGAAGGGGGAACTACCCATAGTTATCACAAAGATGTGTATTAAATCAGACAAACACCAAGCTTTTAGTAAGCCATTGATATAAGTTTTCCTGCTCATAGTTAAATAGAGAAAGAGACCATACCATCGCTCCACGTGTAGAGAGGTGAAGGTCTTGAGTGCGGCCTCACGAGTGAATAGCTTGAAGCCACACTGTGTGTCTTTGATGCCTCTCACACAGAAGAACCAAACCAGGAAATGGAATCCGTACATTAGGAAGGTACGAAACATAGAACGCTACAATGGAGACACACAAGCAAACAAAACATAGCATCATTAACATTCCTATTTTATTTACATAAATATACTACTCACAAGACTAACTTAGCCCAAATCAGGGCACGTGCACGCACGCACGCACCATAAAAGTTCATATTAAAACAACACCTTTTACATTAATTTACTACTGATAAGCCTCAGACACATTCTTAAGGTATCACCAGGTATCAAACAATGGGAAAGTATCACCAGGTACCAAACAACGGGAAAGTATCATCAGGTATCAAACAACGAGAAAGTATCACCAGGTATCAAACAACAGGAAAGTATCATCAGGTATCAAACAACGGGAAAGTATCACCAGGTATCAAACAATGGGAAAGTATCATCAGGTATCAAACAACGGGAAAGTATCATCAGGGGTCACACCCACCGACGCAACTGCCTCCTGCTCCAGATGTGCCCTGGACCCACAGGAGATGGCCATGTTGTCCTGCAACACACCATACAGGTATTACACATTGGAAAAGAATCATGGGCTTTGTATGTCATGTCAAATCTGATCTGCAAGGTATCTGCAAGGTAACAGTACAAGGCAGCTTCATGAACATTGAGAAACCTTTTTTCCTTAAAAAAAAAGCCACAGAAATAACAGAGCCGTCACCCACCGGTGTGGTGTTTACGTGGTGGAGGCCGGCCTCCACCTTCTCCACGTCAGCAAACTTGGTGGCCCCATCAGCGTCTGCCATCAGAATGAGCTTACCTCGGGAGCACAGGGTACCCTAAGACACACATCAATGTTATCAGCACTTCAATACAATTTCTACCCATTTTCACAGGCGACTCGTTGGTAGTGATGACATTGCCTCATTGTTGCAACTGCCCAGAAGGGCAAGTAGAGGCCAGAGATTGGCCATTCATCAAGGCAACTCTGAAGCAAATTGGGTCAAGAGTATTGATCAAGGTCAGATTGACAGAGAACATTACAGGCTCTGAGATGAAAAGGAGTAACCTTTTGGTTCCTGGCTCAATGCCTTAATCACTAGATAACATGGCAGCTCCACAAGACCTTGTGTGCGTGCGTGCGTGCGTGCGTGCGTGCGTGCGTGTCTCACCATCCGGACAGCCCCTCCCTTTCCTCTGTTCTTCACCAGGGTGAGGACCCTCACTTTGTCTTCCCCATACTTCTTGGTGTACTGCAAGGCAACCTGGGAAACGACAACACCGATTTGTACAGTTAACTAATAAACTACCAAAACAAGCTGTTAACTTGATGGCTGACGACATATCTTTGGTTACTTAAAATGGTAAATCTGTAAGACAGTAAATCAATTTCATATATGGCTTCGTAAAAATATATGTACATTAGTGCTCGAAGCATCTGCAAAAAAACGGGTCTAAAATGCTAAACAATGTCTTTCACACATACAAATAAATATATGCTCATAACCCTCAAACAAGAATCCCTGATTCTTCAGTTCTGCAGAGTAAAAATACTTCTGACATCTGCACTGCTCCTGATGCTACCAACAATAAAAGATACTCAGAATCCCCGAAGAGATACCCGGGTGGTTCTGTCTCTGCTGCCGTCGTCCACCACTATGACCTCATAGGTAAATAACGGTTGCTGTTTCTGTCGGGACAGATGGAGGGACAGGAGGAGGTAAAAACAATATTATGATGCTATTTTGCAACATAACTATGGCAGATAAGTCTGCATTACACATTATTCATTAGTTAATAGACTTTTTATTAAGTAGCACATTGTCTAGTAAATGCAGTCTCTAGCAGTCAGAGTCTTTGACCAGTTAATGTTAAGCATGTCAGAGTGCCTGCCGTCTGAAGTTAAAGGAAGGTTTTTAACTAGAACGAAAAAGTGCAGATGTGTCAGACAAGGAGACATTGCAAATCACTACTGCCACCTGGTGGTTCCTTTTTATTCCTAACAGTGGGAGTGAACACACTCACCTGTCTATTCTCTAAGTATCCCATGGCTTCCTCCATCATCACAGGCACTGAAACGCACACACAGTTAATACACAATATTTTGCCCAATTAAAAGAGCTTATCTGAAGAACGAATGCAGATCTGTCGCAAATAATTGATCTGCCTGTGTAAACGCAGACGCAGACACGGACAGGTACAAAATGTGCATGAATGCCAAGATGCACAGCTACGTCACTGGCTGCCTTCTAAAACACAATGCGAGAGACGTTAGATACTCCCAGAACACAGCAGAGCGCTTCAAGATATGGAATGCAAGGCTAGCGCAGAACACGATCCTACGGTCGCGACCACCATAGAGGAAACGTGTTCCGGGGAAATATGCGGGGGAAATTTGGGTAACCCCTCTAAACACCTTTCCCCGCCCAGGGACTTACTTCGTAACTCTTCGTTGTAGGCAGGCACGACCACGGAAAGGTCCAGGGAGCCGGGGTCTCGAAGGCTAGGGAAAGGCCTCTTCTCGTCAGCCGCGGTCAGGAAAAACTTCTCCTTCTCGTGACGGTTCAGGTCCACCATACCGGCTGTTAGATGAGCTATCAGCAGAACCTGCAACAGGGCATCAAATAAGGTTGAGATTCTGGTTTTAAGATGTCATGTCGGACTATTACGTTCCATTAATACACTGTTTGATGTCTGTACAGTATAACCTGGTGAAAAATACACAAAAAAACACAACATTATAAAAAATTTAAGATGGACTTCACTGATAAAGTAAACTCAATGCATGGCGATTATATTTGCCATGTTGTGTCACTGCTAAATATAACATCAGAATAAAACGGTGAACTACAATGTAGGTTGACAAGAGAATGTTATTACGTAAATTTACTGTGACTGATAAGGTGCTAAGTGCCCTGAACTTTATAAAGGTTCAGGAACCGGTCAGAAAGAATGAGAAGAGAGGTTATATATAAGCACACACCATAATATCCAAATATTGCAGAAAGTGCAACACTTACCATAAGCAAAGCAGTCACCGACAACGCAACTAAACATTGAATAATTTCACATAGACACTCCATTCCACAACGCAAAGTGACGAGTTACTAGACAGCCTGGTACCTAACTTTACTGTTCCCGTACTGATAACGTCTCAGACAAGAGCGTTTTTGGAAGACGAGGAGAATACGATGATTTGCAATTGTGGTAAAATATCATAGCCTTAATATTTCCATGATTGTATGGGGCTGTTCATTGTGGAGTTCACTTCCACTTACAACGGAACACCTACGCGGAAGTAACTCCATGAAAACCACATCATCAAATAGATGCTAGAGGAACCAAATATATATTTTCCTTAATCGACTGAAAATACGCCCCCTGCTGGCTTGGAGTGTAAATTGTGCCGACGCATCTTAGCGTTTTACTGTACGTGAACTTCACGTAATTAGTTTTAACTTATTTTTAAAGTGGTTGGCAAGACAATATATTGCATCTTAAATAAGCATTCTTAATTTTGAAGCGTGTGAAGCCACTATCAAAGTCATCCAACAAATGTCAATAAAACGATTCTAAGGATTTTAAAGGCATGACAGGGTGATCCGATGTAACGATACATACAATAAGGTACAAGGTTTATTGTTGCAGTATCGACTAAAAGAAACAAACTCATCAACTAGAACAGAAACGTATCCACACCACGCAGGCTTCCGTTCTGACGCCAGAACGCCAGTCGCACACGTGGTCTACCAAAACATCATGGCGGCTGGATTCAAGTAAGTGTACATCATATCGCAGTGGTATACATGTGAGCTACACGCATACAACAATCTGTGTCAACTGTCAGATGTTTCCGAAATGATAAACTACCTTAACTGCTCTCCCAACGCGGTAAGCTCGACACGCAGGCTAATGGTGGAGCTGTAGGTGCGTAGCCGTTAGAACGTCTGCGCTTGCTGGTCCGAATCGATGACACTGTCTTACTGTCACTGAGCCGAGCATTTTGACCTAATTGCTTCCGGCACCTCTCCGATTGAGTTAAATATGGAATGATGTGCTTTGGACCTTGTGTACAAACCTTTTGCCTTGCCCGAAAATTGTATAGGCTATTCTCTGGCCACATTGACCAGGCTGTTTTTAATTAACGAAGGATTTGATGCAGGCTCAGCTAGTTACAGTTGCTTCCAATCCTTTTTACTTCTTATTTTATTCTACTTAACCCACTAATTGTATCTATGTCCTTAGAACCGCCGAGCCCTTGGAATACCACAGGAGCTTTCTGGTGAGAACTCCACTAATATAATGTTGATACAGGTTACACCAACTGCTAGAATACAGTGAATGTGGTATTAACTGTGATAGCTCTCTGCAGAAGGAGAACTGCCGCCCCGATGGAAGGGAACTGGGTGAATTTAGAACCACTACGTTGAATATAGGTGAGACGAATTGAAGTGTGGTCTTACCTCAGGCAGATAGTAATGTTTTTTTTTTTTGCATCATTAACCTTGCATCATTAACTTGACCTCTTTCACTTTTACTGCCCCTGTCTCCCTCTCTGCTATTATTCCATCTATTCCTGTTTGCCCCCGTCCTCCCCCTCCACCCAGGTTCTATATCTACAGCAGATGGGTCTGCCCTGGTTAAGATTGGAAACACCACAGTCATGTGTGGCATTAAAGCGGTAATATGGAATGTTAAACTTCTCCGGTTTGTCGTAAAACAAACTTAAATTCCAATGGCCTCTTGGTTAGGGTGGTGTTGCTCACTCCTTGTTGTGTTTCGTCCACAGGAACTGGCCAACCCAGCCGTGGAGGTCCCCAGCAGAGGCTACATAGGTACGGAACGAATGTTGACATGGGGGAAATACAAAGGACAGTTTCCATCACCTCTATTGCTGAGCATTTGACCTGCGCGTCTCTTGGTTTGTGGGTGTCTGTGATTGTGTTGTCGGTGATATGTCTTTTTGTATGTGTGTGTGTATATTAGTTCCCAATGTGGACCTGCCCCCTCTGTGCTCGTCCCGGTTCCGTCCAGGACCCCCTGGGGAACAGGCCCAGGCAGCCAGCCAATTCATCGCTGATGTCATAGAGAGGTGAAGTTAGTACTTACACGTGAACTCCTGTATGTATTCTCTCTGAAGGTTCTCTGTCGTTAGCAGCATGATTAGATTAGATTCAACTTTATTGTCATTGAACAGTACAACAAAATGCAGTTAGCATCTAACCAGAAGTGCAAATAGAGGAGGGCAGAAAATTGGATATAAAGTCTACACACCACTGTGAAAATGCCAGGTTTTTGTGATGTAAAATCATAAATAAATCATGTCACAACCTTTTCCACTTTCAATGTGACCTATAATGTGAACAATTCAATTGAAAAACTAACTGAAATCCTCGAGGGGGGAAAAATGAAAAATAAAAACCTTACAATAACCTGGTTGCATAAGTGTGCACACCCTCTTATAACTGGGGATGTGGCTGTGTTCAGAATTAACCAATCACATTCAAGCTCATGATAAATAGAAGTCATTACACACCTGCCATTATTTAAAGTGACTCTGATTAATCACAAATAAAGTTAATCTGTTCTAGTAAGATTTTCCTGACATTTTCTTAGTTGCATCTCAGAGGAAAAGCCATGGTCCGCAGAGAGCTTCCAAAGCATGAGAGCGATCTCATTGTTGAAAGATATCAGTCAGGAGAAGGGTACAAAAGAATTTCCAAAGCATTAGATATACCATGGAACACAGTGAAGACAGTCATCATCAAGTGGAGAAAATATGGCACAACAGAGACATTAACAAGAACTGGACGTCCCTCCAAAATTGATGAAAAGACGAGAAGAAAACTGATCAGTGAGGCTTCCAAGAGGCCTACAGCAACATTAAAGGAACTGAAGGAATTTCTGGCAAGTACTGGCTGTGTGCTACATGTGACAACAATCTCCCGTATTCTTCATATGAATGGGCTATGGGGTAA
>JACXGI010009505.1:18376-30136 GCA_016801175.1 Esox masquinongy
TGAAGTTTGCAAAAACAAACATCAAGTCCCCCAAAAGCACGTGGGAAAATGTGTTATGGTCTGATGAAACCAAGGTTGAACTTTTTGGCCATAATTCCAAAAGGTATGTTTGGTGCAAAAACAACACTGCACATCACCCAAAGAACACCATACCCACAGTGAAGCATGGTGGTGGCAGCATCATGCTTTGGGGCTGTTTATCTTCAGCTTGAACCGGACATTAGTCAGGGTGGAGGGAATTATGAACAGTTCCAAATACCAGGCAATTTTGGAACAAAACCTACAGGTGTCCGTTAGAAAGCTGAAGATGAAGAGGAAGTTCACCTTTCAGCACAACAACGACCCAAAGCACATATCCAAATCCACAAAAGCATGGCTTCACCAGAAGAAGGTTGTTTTGGAATGGCCCAGCCAGAGCCTAGACCTGAATCCAATTGAACATCTGTGGGGTGATCTGAAGAGGGCTGTGCACAGGAGCTGTCCTCGCAATCTGACAGATTTGGAGCGCTTTTGCAAAGAAGAGTGGGCAAATATTGCCACGTCAAGATGTGCCATGCTAATAGACTCCTACTCAAAAAGTCTGAGTGCTGTAATAAAATCAAAAGGTGCTTCTACAAAGTATTAATTGAAGGGTGTGCACACTTATGCAACCAGGTTATTGTGAGTTTTTATTTTTCACCCTCAAAGATTTTTGTTTTTCAATTGAATTGTTCACGTTATAGGTCACAAAAGGTGGAAAAAGTTCTGACATGATTTATCTTTGTCTCATTCTTTTACATCACAAGAACCTGGCATTTTAACAGGGGTGTGTATACTTTTTATATCCACTGTATATTACCAGTGGAATGTGTAGATGAGCAATACTAAATGTGCAATAAGGCAAATAGAGGAGGGCAGAAATTTTACAAGTATTAGGTATAGTATGTTACAACCGGGATAATAATTGTTCGGGTACAAATGGCAATTTGAAAATGGCATTCAAGATGTGCAAACGAGGCAGATTGAATGTACAAGTTTGTGTAAATGAAATGCAGGGATAGCAGCGGTGAGGTTCCTGAGATAGACGTTCCTGTAACAACTGAACTTCCATTATCAGGCATAGCAAGGCAGAGTAGTACAAGGGAGTAGTGCAACAAGGTCCCAGAGAGGCGGGGGGGTATGGTAAGTGATGAGTCTTGAGCCTGCTGGTGGGGGACCGAAGAGACCTGTACAGCCTGCCTGATGGTTGGAGGGCAAACAGTTTGTAGCATGGGTGTGAAGGGTCCCTGATGATCCTGCGCAGACACCGCTTCCGCTGGAGGTCTGCGATGGCAGGAAGCTGGGCACCAGTGATGTGCTTGGCGGTTTTCACCACGCGTTGCAGGGCCTTCCGCTCGGCTATGGAGCTGCTGCTAAACCACATTGTGGCGCAGTTTGTCAGAATGCTCTCGATTGTGCAGCAGTAGAATTTCACAAGGATCTTGGTGGACAGAGGGGCTTTCTTCGCATCCAAAAAATCTCTGATTGCGTCTAAATGTATTCTGCGGATCAAAGTCATTCTGATTAATCTGGGAGAAGAAGCCCGCATCCAAAGTGTGTGGTACTAGGAGTGGGATGGCAAAATTCCAGAAACTGACTACATTTCTTGGTTTTCACAAAAAAATTCTGGTTGATGCTTTATCAATTTCCTGCTTATCTTCTCCTGAGTTTGGGAAACCAGGGAATTTATTGTAAATTCCTGGAGTTTTGCAACCCTAACTAGAAGTTTTCATCATTGTCTTTTGCCTTGCAGCTCTGAAGTGATACAAACAGAGGATTTATGCATTGTGAAAGGAAAGGTAATGTCTGATTCAATATGGTTCTGCTACTCCCTAGCTGTGTGTTTGTGTTGCCTAGCTATGTGTTTGCGTGTGGGTTTGAGATTCTGATATGTGTGTTTGTGTTGCCTAGCTGTGTTGGGTCCTGTACTGTGACATCATGTGTCTGGACTATGATGGCAATGTGTTGGATGCCTGTCTCATCGCCCTGCTGGCTGCTCTCAAGAATGGTGAGACCTACCGATGTTTACAAAACATAACCGCTAGTTAGAAACAGTTTTAAGCTACGTCATGTTTCTCTAAATCTCATCTATAATGTGCATTTTCGCACATTTCTAATATGGAGCTCTTGTATGATGTCATTTCTTAAAATATATTTTTAGGCATTTTATGCCTACTTATTAGTAGAGAAATGGGTGAAAGGAGTGGGTATTTGCTGAAAGAGCCGTGGGCTGGATTAGGACCCGTGTTGTAGCAGTGCAGGCACCAGCTTGGGCCGCCGAACCACTGAAGGCCATGCCCATAGCATTGTCCAGTAGTCTTTCTGATTGGCTTAAAATGAGTTAGGGAAAGTTTTAGGGAAAGCATACAACACAGAGTGCTTTATCCCATGATTAGTCCTTCTATACCATCACTATTGTGCGATCATCCATTAGGAAGTCTGTGGTGGGCAGCTGCGTGAAATGCACTGTGTTCTATTTTGTTTCTGCACGCAGCGCGTCTCCCTGAGGTGACTTTCAGCGAGGACTCCGAGGTTCCTGAGGTGAATCTGGAGAACCGGAGAAATCTGAACATCCACAAACACCCGGTAGGGGCCTCCTTTGCCGTGTTTGATGAGTAAGTATCACCCATCCTTCCTGCAGTTTTCACAACCCAATCTGCTAATCATTCGTTAGTTGTGTCAAATATGGCCCACGGAACAGATCCAGTGTTTTCAGTCAAACACCAAAAAATGTTAATTGGAGGGGAAGGGAGGACAAAACCTTGTGCTTTAAAAATGACAAAAACCAAATTGAAACTAGAGAAATAAAAGCAGACACACATTGTTTCTCTATTGGCTCCACCTAATTATCAACAAATAAAAGCTAGGTGATCAAAAATTGTAATAACAATAGGTAGAGGACACAATTTTGCTAATTCTGACTGCAAGAAAACGTGAAGCAACTTTCAGCATGGCCCCGACGACCTCTAGGATTTTGACACGGCTCATTAAGGTGGTTGTAACAGCGTTTTCTGTCGCATGTAGCTCCATTATGATCGTTGACCCCACCGCTGAGGAGGAAACCCTGTCCACAGCCACAATCACCGTGGTAATGGATGAGGAAAAGCATCTCTGTGCCCTCCACAAGCCAGGTAGGGAAGATGCACACTTCCTTAGTCCACTAACTATAACGCTGCCTAAAGTAACATTCCGGATCAACATGTGAACACTTACCCGGTCCTCACTGCCCTGAACCAAACCGAGCCAGTTACACCAGCCCTAAATCCACCGCTAGCTGGCCCTTTTCTCAGTTCTCCTGCCTCGACCCAGTGCCAGATCACCCCCAAGACTCTTCCTAATATACTTCTTGTAAACGCCTCCACTTTCTACCCAGTACCAACCCCATATTCGCAATATATTTAATAGACTCTTCAAGGAACTGAAGTACACAGGTCAAATGTTATTGACAACTTCTTCTCTTCCCCTTTAAGGTGGAACTTCGTTATCTGGTGAGAAGCTTCAAGACTGCATCAATCGCACCACCACCAGACACAAGGAGGTCCACAAACTCATCAACAAAGTCATACAGAGCGTCAAGACACCCGAATAAACACACACAAGTTTCTTTTCTCTAAAAGTTGTATTTTCCACTGTCAATATATATTTCTTTCTTATCACAATAAAACTGCTGACAAAGACCATTTACAAAAAAATTCTGCCTCAGTGTCCGAAAAATGTCTGCGCACACAGACCTGATTTCTCTTAAGAATACACACTTCCTCTTCTGTCACCCACCAGTACATGGAAATGCGTTATTTAAAAACCGCACTCAGCATTGCATGCTGGGATAAGAAGTCCTCTGTTGTGATTATTCTCCCACATTTGACAACTGGTCTGCGTCTGAAAACAGCACTGTATTACCCAAGTGCACTACTTTTGACCAAAGGGCTCTGGTCAAAAGTATAAAAAAATTAGAATAATACCAAAAAGTATTGCACTTTAGGGAATAGAGTGCCATGACAGAGCCAGGAGAGTCAGCATGATAGTGGATGAGTAGTTTTCTGAGTGTGCTTTGCAGTCATTGTCCACCTAGGAGTTCTGCCCTGCTCTTTTGGAGCCAAAAGAGCCGTGGTCGAGGACGCCGAGATGTCGTAAAACCGGGACACCAGCCTTGTACAAAACCCCACCCAAAAGAAAAAAAAACATCTTAATTTTCTAACTTATTTCAAAAATAGGAGGCTCTTTTAAAACATAGATTCCCTGTTTTTTCTAAAAACCCTTCTTGTTCTACGGTGGTCGAGACGACCGGGTACAGTCTGGCATGCCGACCCGGCAGTCCATGCGACGATATACATTTTAAATTCATCTCTCAGCTACAAAAGGACAAAACAAAAACAGTATTTTTGCCTGCACCATCCGTCTCCACAGTGAGAGACAAGCACAGTAGAGGATTCATCTCTTCATGATGGCGGTCATCTGGGGGATTGGTGTCTGTGTAGGTGTGTGTGTGTAGTGTTTTCTTTAGTCCTCTGTAGAATCGCTCCTCTTTCATGGCTGGTTGCGTGTGTGTGGGGGGTGGGGTTGTCATGATTCGGTGTGGGGCGCAGCACGCTCCTCTTCTTACTTCTTGCTTGGCTGGCGGTATGTAGCCGTGGCAACTCCACCCGAGGTCCCGCCTCCGCCATAGCCGTTTGCTGCAGCTGCGTTGGGTGCTGCAAGAATTGCAACTATTGGAGGAGAGAGGAGTGGGTGTGGCAGGGGGCAGGGATCAAAAGAAAGAGGGAGGTGTCAGCTGGTGTTTAAACAGGGTAACCTGGATGACGCCGCGCTTCCTGAACATTCCATGAGAAATTCAGTTTCAAAACTCAACAAAAGCTAAAGGTCTGAACGTTTGCCTGGGAGACGGGAGGGCACACTTGACACGCTGGAGGGTGCACTAGATACGTTGGAGGGCAAACTTGACACGCTGGAGGGCACACTAGATACGTTGGAGGGCGCACTTGACACGTAGGAGGGCGCACTAGACACGTGGGAGGGCGCACTAGACACGTGGGAGGGCGCACTATACACGTGGGAGGGCGCACTAGACACGTAGGAGGGCGCACTAGACACGTAGGAGGGCGCACTAGACACGTGGGAGGGCATACACAGTTAGCTGGTTCAGGTTAGTTAACTAATCAGCACCTCAAATGATAATGCTCTTCTTCAACAAGACATATTCAACGGAGAAGAATAGACCAAAAAAGGGTGGTTAAATAATCCAATAACCAAGGTTTATGGTAAACTGCACATAACTCAGTGTACAGTATCTCACAAAAGTGAGTACACCCCTCACATTTTTGCAAATGTTTGATTATATCTTTTCATGTGACAACACTGGAGAAATGGCACTTTGCTACAATGTAAAGCAGTGAGTGTACAGCTTGTATAACAGTGTAAATTTGCTGTCCCCTCAAAATAACTCAACACACAGCCATTAATGTCTAAACCGCTGGCAACAAAAGTGAGTACACCCCTAAGTGAAAATGTCCAAATTGGGCCCAAAGTGTCAATATTTTGTGTGACCACCATTATTTTCCAGCACTGCCTTAACCCTCTTGGGCATGGAATTCACCAGAGCTTCACAGGTTGCCACTGAAGTCCTCTTCCACTCCTCCATGACGACATCACGGAGCTGGTGGATGTTAGAGACATTGCGCTCCTCCACCTTCCGTTTGAGGATGCCCCACAGATGCTCAATAGGGTTTAGGTCTGGAGACATGCTTGGCCAGTCCATTACCTTTACCCTCAGCTTCTTTAGCAAGGCAGTGGTTGTCTTGGAGGTGTGTTTGGGGTCGTTATCATGTTGGAATAGTGCCCTGCGGCCCAGTCTACGAAGGGAGGGGATCATGCTCTGCTTCAGTATTTCACAGTACATGTTGGCATTCATGGTTCCCTCAATGAACTGTAGCTCCCCAGTGCCGGCAGCACTCATGCAGCCCCAGACCATGACAATCTCACCACCATGCTTGACTGTAGGCAAGACACACTTGTCTTTGTGCTCCTCACCTGGTTGCCGCCACACACGCTTGACACCATCTGAACCAAATAAGTTAATCTTGGTCTCATCAGACCACGGGACATGGTTCCAGTAATTCAGTAATGTCCTTAGTCTGATTGTATTCAGCAAACTGTTTGCGGGCTTTCTTGTGCATGATCTTTAGAAGAGGCTTCCTTCTGGGACGACAGCAATGCAGACCAATTTGATGCAGTGTGCGGCGTATGGTCTGAGCACTGACAGGCTGACCCCCCACCACTTCAACCTCTGCAGCAATGCTGGCAGCACTCATACGTCTATTTCCCAAAGACAACCTCTGGATATGACGCTGAGCACGTGCACTCAACTTCTTTGGTCGACCATGTCAAGGCCTGTTCTGAGTGGAACCTGTCCTGTTAAACCGCTGTATGGTCTTGGCCACCATGCTGCAGCTCAGTTTCAGGGTCTTGGCAATCTTCTTATAGCCTAGGCCATCTTTATGTAGAGCAACAATTCTTTATTTCAGATCCTCAGAGAGTTCTTTGCCATGAGGTGCCACGTTGAACTTCCAGTGACCAGTATGAGGGAGTGTGAGAGCGATAACACCAAATTTAACACACCTGCTCCCCATTCACACCTGAGACCTTGTAACACTAACGAGTCACATGACACCGGGGAGGGAAAATGGCTAATTGGGCCCAATTTGGACATTTTCACTTAGGGGTGTACTCTTGTTGCCAGCGGTTTAGACATTAATGGCTGTGTGTTGAGTTATTTTGAGGGGACAGCAAATTTGCACTGTTATACAGGCTGTACACTCACTACTTTACATTGTAGCAAAGTGTAATTTCTTTAGTGTTGTCACATGAAAAGATATAACGAAATATTTGCAAAAATGTGAGGGTGGTACTCACTTTTGTGAGATACTGTATCTACTGAAAGGAATGCTAGGGGTTGGGTCAATAATACAGTATTATAGTGCAATCTGTGATCTTAAGCTCACCCAATTTGTATTGTACAGTTGTGCTCATAAGTTTGCATACCCTGGCAGAAATTGTTACATTTTGGCATTGATTTTGAAAGTATGACTGATCATGCAATTTTTTTAAATTTTATTTAAGGATAGTGATCATATGAAGCCAATAATTTGGAGTGACGAGACCAAAATAGCTTTACAGTCACAACCATAAGTGATATGTTTGGAGAGGAGTCAACACGGCCTATAGTGAACAGAATACCATCCCCACTGTAAAGGATGGTGGTGGCTCACAGATATTTTGGGGGTGTGTGAGGCACGGGGAATCTTGTGAAAATTGAAGACAAGATGAATGCAGCATGTTATCAGAAAATACTGGCAGACAATTTGCATTCTTCTGCACAAAAGCTGCACATGGGATGCTCTTGGACTTTCACGACAATGACACTAAGCACAAGGCCAAGTTGATCCTCCAGTGGTTACAGCAGAAAAAGGTGAGCCACTCTGGGGAGATATCAAATGCGCGGTTCATGCAAGACGACCAAACTTTGCATGACCTGGAGGCATTTTGCCAAGACGAATGGGCAGCTATACCATCTGCAAGAATTTGGGGCCTCATAGACAACTATTACAAAAGACTGCATGCTGTCATTGATGCTAAAGGGGGCAATACACAGCATTAAGAACTAAGGGTATGCAGACTTTTGAACAGGGGTCAGTTCATTTTTTTCTTTGTTGCCATGTTTTGTTTTATGATTGTGCCATTCTGTTATGACCTACAGTTGAATGTGAATCCCATAAGAAATAAAAGACGTCTTTTGCCTGCTCACTCATGTTTTCTTTACAAATGGTACATATATTACCAATTCTCCAAGGGTATGCAAACTTTTGAGCACAACTGTATGTTACGGATTCATAACATAACATACATACTTGGGAAACGTAGTACGCAAAAATGTTCACTACTACCTAAAAACTAAAAACAATATATCCACATTGCACCTTAAATGTCAATCACAGACGATGATCACAGTTTCAGATGAATGTTTAGGAATGAAGGGGGAGTGAGTCCTACCTGCTGTCTGTGGGGACACAAAGCCTCCAGTCAGGTTGATAACTGCAGTCTGTTGGGCGCCCTGGTCCGACCCCTGATCGCCCTAAAACCAGGTCATAGGTTAGCGGGCGCCACCAGACACTGGGGTGTGTGTGTGTGTGTGTGTGTGTGTGGTGTGTGTGTGTCTGTCTGTCTGTGTGTGTGTGTGTGTGTGTAGTGCCCTCCAGAATTATTGGTAAGAGGCAGTATAACATATGACCTTTCAATTAATTAAAAACGTGTTTCACATCCTCCACTTGCCAAGATAACACCACTGACTCCTCTTCTGTAACGTTTGATGAGGTGGGCAAACGTCCTAGTAAAGGATCTGAGACCACCCACGCAGAATCTCTGCAGATCCCTCAGAGCATTTGGTCCTTACTTGTAGACTCACCTGTTCAGCTCACCCCAGAAGATTTTTAATCGGGTTTTAGCACCGGGGACTGGCATGGTCCCTGTATGTGTGGATCTGATTCTGGAGGAATGCTTTGGACCACTGTCCTGCTGCAAGATCCAACAACAGCCTAGTTTAACCCTCTGGCCAGAGGAAGCCTAGCCTCGCGAAGCCGCCTGATCCTGGATGTCGCCCGTGTAGCATTTACATTTAAGCTTGTGGGATCAGGCGGCTTCGCGAGGCTACATGCAGCCAGTTTATGCTGGTATCTGACAGTCCGAGATGCCATGTATACTAGCTTGGTGCCCATGGGGTTTGCAAGTAAAACAGCCTCACAACATCACATTTCAATCACCATATTTGGGGTGTAGTTTTTTACGGCATCCCTTTTGTACACCAGACCCACCTCTGGTGTTTTTGGCCAAAAAGCTCAATTTGTTGTGATGTCAAAATACACTTTTGTAACAGCTATACTTTCAAGCAGGTTCATCACATTTCTAGCTGATTCTAGAGATGGGTGTGTAGCTATTGTATTATAGCCATTGCCTAGCTTAACCATAGCCCAGAGGCCAGTAGAGTGGCTCTAATTCCTCTGCAGACGAGGTGTTAAACCCTGTCTCTCTGTTACTGAGCAAAACCCTTATTTGCTCCCAGGTCTTTGCTGTAAGAATCAGTTCCATATTTACTTGAAAATAACAGTAAAAAAAATTATTTTGGCACGTGTATATTCCATCTAAAATGTCACGGGTGACCATGTATGAGTTCCTAAAGGTCAGATGAACGTAGGAAAAAAACGGGATGATCCCTTTACTAAATAAGCTTCATATGAATGCCAAGGGGTGCCGATAATTGTGAACCTTTTGAGAATAATATTTACCTCAATTAAAGGTTAGCTTTACCTGAGTGTCAAATCAAGCTGATAAACAAGAACAATTTCTTCAGTCTTTTTCGTTTGTTATTAATGGTCACAACAAATCTGGAGGGAAATATATGGATGGTGTGTGTTCCTGTGTGTGTGTATTTGTTTGTTTCTATGTGTGTGGTGTAGGTGTGTGTGAGTTTCTGTGTGTCTGTGTAGTGCAGGTTTGTGTGTTCCTATGTGTCTATGTAGTGTAGGTGTGTGTGTGTGTGTGTGTGTGTGTAGTGTCACACCATGTCTCCTTGTTGCTGTGGGCTTGATGTGGCAGACTGACTCTGTTGAGGAGAGAACTGGGACAACTGCTGCTGCTGAAGGGAATTAAAGATTAGAGGTCCCGATGGAATCTGAAGAGGTAGTCAGGAGACAGGGAGAGGGAAGAGAGAGGAAAATAAATTGAGGAAGACAAACAGAGAAGCAAGACAAGGAGAGAGAGTGGTGGAATGATGTGTGGAAAGAGAAACAAATGAGAGAAGAGAGAGGGAGGAGAGGTGAGGGATGGAGAGAGAGAGTGGGATGGAGAGATTTGGAACAGTGGTCAGTCTATTATAAACGCATAAACATAAAAACCAGAAGAGTTTCGAGAGTGGAGTGGAAGGATGAGGAGTTACCTGCAGCAGATTGAGTGGTCGGAGGCCCGAACTGTTATTTAAACCAAATGGACTCCCTGGATAATATAAAACACAATGAATTATACAACCACACATACTGAATACTGTCAGTATGACTGTACATTAACCACACATACTGAATACTGTCAGTATGACCGTACATTAACCACACATACTGAATACTGTCAGTATGACCGTACATTAACCACACATACTGAATACTGTCAGTATGACCGTACATTAACCACACATACTGAATACTGTCAGTATGACCGTACATTAACCACACATACTGAATACTGTCAGTATGACCGTACATTAACTGGCCTGTCTGTGTGTGGTGGGGTCAATTCCATCCCATATTTAGACGTCTTAAGCTCTGCTCACTCCTGGAGTGCTTCCTACCTGGCAGACCGCTCCTCCCAGGTGAAGTGGAGAGGATGTGTCTCTGCCACAAAGTCTCTTACCACTGGAGTTCTCCAAGGCTCAGTTCTTGACCCTCTCCTCTTCTCTCTATATACTAATGCCGCGTTTCCACTGGTGCTTTACTCCGGTACCAGGGCTACACCGGTGATTTATGCTAATGTTGGCTCTAGACTTTGCTGTTTCCACTGTACATTTTGTACCAAGGACTTAAGGAGGGGCTCACGTGGGGAGGGAGGAGTAATCTATCAACGCGATTTGGTTTTCTGGTTACGAAAAATAAAAGGCGATACTTTTCTGGTAGTAAAATAAACAATAACGCCATGCTCAGTTTGTTTACAATACGTTATTTGAACATAAGGAATAAAACAAATTTCTTCCTCAAAATCCTGCGACCGGCTCCTTCTCCACCTACACTCATGCAACTGCAACTAAACCAGTTTAATAAGTATATTGTCAAAACAATCTACCTTTAATAGAAGGATTTGGGTGAATTCTGAGTTAATTTTGTGTTGTTATAGGTTCTGCAGGCTACGTCTCAGGCTCAGCGCTCCGTTTTTCTATTGAGTCAATGGCATCATATCACCTTCGGTCGTTCCAACTCTTTCCGAATCTTTGCTTCCCCGTACTGTTGCTTCTTTTTCTTTATTTTATCAGGGATCTGTTTGTTAGATCAGATGAAAACCATTATGAGAATCCTAAAGACTTAGCAAATGATGCACATCTCTATTCGAATAGCACAACATGCGGCGTTTTCTATTGAGTCAATGGCATCGTACCACCTTCGGTCGTTCCAACTCTTTCCGTTGTGAGTCTTTGCTGCCCTGTACTATTGCTTTATTTTCTCAGGGATCTGTTTGTTAGATAGGATGAAAACCATTATGAGAAGCCTAAAGCAAATGATACACATGGCCATTCGAACAGAGCAACCTGGCGCGTTTTCACACCACGTAACACGTCAATCTGCAAACCACACCCTAAGTCCTAAAGTCCGGGGCCTGGCACCAAGTGAGAGCCGGGCTACTCGGCCGTGGCCTAGTGGCTGACTGGCCCTGGCCCGTGACAATGGAAAGAGAAAAAAGTCTGGACTTTAGGGTAAAACACCAGTGTTTGGCACCAGTGGAAACGCGGCACAAGTCTCTTTGATCGGTCATATCCTAACATGGTCTTTCCTATCACTGCTATACAGCTTTTTTCCCCTTTCCCCTTCCCACACACACCCACCTCTGTGTGAATGGCCGACATCTCCACTTGAATTTCGGCGCACCACCTCCTGTGTGTGTGTACCTGTCTGTGTGATAGGCTGTATGTGTGTGTACCTTTCTGTGTGGTAG
>JACXGI010009506.1:0-30144 GCA_016801175.1 Esox masquinongy
CCTCCTGGGCTATCAGAGAATATGGATAGAGACAGAGACGTACTCTTTTGAAGAGAAGCTAGTACAGGACCTGGCAGTAAGTACATTACTGCCCCCCCCCCCCCGTCTTTGTCTCTAGACCAGGAAGTGAAGAGTCTGGGACTCATGTTTTGGCTGCTGGCATTGGTTTATTACATTTTGGTGGGTTTTTTCTTTACACAAGGTCCAGACCATGCTCTTTGCTCCCCGAATACATTAATGAGTGTTTCAAGTTGTGTGTCATATGAGAGAGTTGGCTATTTTCATTATTCAGATAATGAGTTTCCTCCTCACTAAAGCATCAGTGGAGAGCTATGCCTCTCAGCAAATATCAGAGGCACTCTTGTATCCCATTGAGTTTTACTAATAAAGATATTCAGCATCCCTTCCACCAGTAATGAAACAAGACACTTGTCGTAACTTGCTATATTGTTTGTCTGCCTTTTGTGATGTGAAAACTGGTGTATACATCATTTGATAATGCAGTAAAAGTTAATGAGTTCCCCTGAGGGGGTGTGTTTCCTTGGTAAGTGGGACAGACTTTTTAATAGAGCTATTGAAAGATCTATTTGTGCATCTCTTTTCCACATTCTACCAATTAAGCTGCTCTTTTTAAAGGGAAAGTTCCTCCATTTTTGTTTGACTATATTTTTATTATTTCTGGGCTGGTAGTTAAATTTTTTTATGTTTGTTTTTTTTTTTACAGAGAAAAATAAGATTAGCATGAGACTATAACTATGCATGTTGTAAAAATTATATATTCCATTCAATAACAACAACAAACAATAAGATATGGATTCAAAGGACAATGGACATTTACAAAAATATGCAATGCTGACACATTCAAAATGAGGTAATGTCATTTACTGAGTGTCATACATTACATACATGCTTAGACACATTTTCATATTGTATTGTAGACCACGGCACTGAAGGATTCTGCAAAATGTAAACCAGTTCTCTGTAACAAAAAACTAAATACGGTTGGGGCGTGTAACTACAATCATAGGGAAAATAAAGCCACATTTAACATGGTTAAACTACCCCTTTCAAGTAAAGGGCTTCTTGATTTAAGATGTCTTAGTATTTTTTTTATTATTAACCTAATGTTCATAACATGTTCACAAAAACCTGACCACAGTGCAGTAACACTTTGATTGATTGATTTGATATGGAGGTGAATAGCTCCTCCAACCTCATCCTTATGTCACAGTTATGTTGCTAGACTCTCTTGAATCTCTAAGCTGTGACAGCCAGACATGCTGTTCTTCCTATCTCATGACTATCAACTGGCTTTTTGTTTTCAAGCTTTCCTTCTGTGCGCATGTTTAATTACTGTAGTCCCAGGGTTTTAATAATAAGTAATTAATTTGGGAGAACACAGCATTCAAGGCCTCTTAAGAACATAAACCATTAGTGGTTGTATTGCATCAACCCCACAACTTCCCCTTTTTATGGGTTGGAGAGATGGTGAAGAAAGAGAGCATCAGAATGGAGTTGTATCCTCTGGGGACCTCACAGATAGCTCATTTAGTTAGTGCAAGCAGGCCAAATTCATTAGAAGAACAAGGTATTAAAATTGTTAAAGACAATTGATTCCTGTGAAAAAGGAAGGGGAAACCTTGGAGAGGTCAGTGATAACAATTTGCAACATGGCAGTTGGCCTGTTATCATCAGTTCAGTTTTCAATCCCCACGCATTCACAACCTGTGAGAGAGACGGCTAGTAATTTTGCTATGTCATAACCATTCATTGGTGGGTTCAGCAAAAATGTCATTTTGTGAAATAGATGACAAAGACTCATTACATTACAGCATGGAAATACCCACAAACATTGAGAACCTTGCCATTATATCCCTCGATGGGAAGAAGGTCTTTGACCAAGTCGGTGGTTCCTACTTAAATGCAGTTCTGAGACGGGTTTATAAAACTCACCAACAAATCACTGTCACCTAAAATCGATGTAACATCCTTAGGGTGAGGAGACAGGGTTGTGCGCTGTCACCTTCACTTTCTGCTTTGTTTTCGAGGGCTTGGATCTTCTCTGAGGTGGGCAGGCTGGATGGAGAGAGAGAGGATGGAGGGGAGGTTGGAGGGGCTGCTGGGTCTCCCCTCAAAGGCCGGGACAGATGGGTAATGCTATTTTGGTTTTGCTACTGTTTGGATTGCCGGATTTTGCTTTTTCAGTGTTTTCTATGGGTTGTAGTCAGGTCTGTTTTTCCAAAATAGGGCAGTGGTATTAGGCTGAGTGGACGGGTGGATGTATGACAGAGGTGCCTCTAGCTCTTTTTGGTAGGTCTGTTGCAAGCTTAATTGTGGTTCTTGACTAGGAAATGTATTGTCCTCAGCACGTGTGTACAAGCAAAAAAATGTCCTGGTTGAGCATGCAGAGTGCTGAGAATCAGAATTGCTTGACACTATATGCTCAGATGAAACATGTCTCAATCTTTGGCTATCCCACATCTGCGGTGGATTTGCTACAAAAAAAGGAAATGGAATTTGCGAATTGGACAGGGAGAAATTATGGGTAAAATGAATACATGAAAAAGCAAACATTTACCTAATGTCTATACTTTCTTACTTATAATTAAGATATTTGGCCTCCGTGTTCAGTGCATTCTAATTGCACTCAGGTGACATACAGTCACTTCATATTTCTGAAACTCTGGATATAAACCTTGCGTTAATATAAGACAGAGAATGGCCAGTTTCAGCCAGTTTTTAATTTGTGGCCCAGGACTTTGCAAGCCTTTGTCAAGGACCTCTGTACTGCCGGAAGAACACAGCCTTGTACATCTCCCTTAATAGCGTTTTAAATGAACAGTTAAGGCTGATTTCAGTGTCGACACTGGAATCATACACACCCTGCTTTCCAATACATGTATCATTGTTTATCTGAAAGAGAGGTTAATGCACTTTACAGCCGGGAGCATTGTTCCCTATGGATTGGTCATAGGTGACTACCAAGGACTTTGTATCCACCTTTGTCCTGCTAATGAAATTCAAACCTGGTTGTGGACTATTTTTTTGGTTTAGAGATGTTTGTCTCTGTTGTGAGCTACTATTTATTTCAATTGCAGAGCTTTGATATGTTGGCCAAGTTTCCCCGGTGGATAAAATTATCACTATCACACCAGCCAACTCCATCAGTGCCAAGTAGAGCGGTTAAGCCTCCACATGTTTTATAGCTTATATACACCGAAAAAAGTTGAATAGTTGAAAATAACACACATGGGATTTTTTAGAAAGTTCATTAGGTGCTATTCACACCACAGTTACCTTGTGTTGAACAAATATGCCAATTTTGTATTCGATTTGTGAATAACTCAATTTCCCTGGATTTTAGCTTATGTTTCGGGTGTCGTTTTCACCAGCAGTAAATTTAATGCAATACATTTTTCCTGAAGAACTACCATTTATCTCTTAAGCAAACAGCAGCATCTGTCTTTGAGTGGCACTGCCATAGTTTGTCATTAATTCCCAGAGTCTTCCGGGCACCAGCTGCTGGTCCAACCAGACAGCTCCCTGCAGTGCCACTCGAGGACATCGTTCTCTGACGCCGTCCCTTATCTGCTTGTCACTTCCTCTCACTGACTTGGCTTTACGCATTCTAATGAGCTTTAAATGGAGTCTGGCCTCAGAGTGACAGGGCATAAAATGAAGGGAGGAGGAGAAGGAGGTCAGAAAATGATCACCGTGTGGGAATATAGCAGGAGAGAGGAAGCAACTTCTGAGAAGTGGGGACTTTTTCAAATCTGTCTCTTTAGTTTGGAGATGAGAGAAAACAGCTTAGATCAGTTGCCTGTGGTTTTTCTAAGAGACTGTTTCTAAAAATACCACAGCTCTCCCCAAGGAATCAGACTGGAGTGCCTTGAGCTCTTACCCTTTAGGCTTTTGTCCACATTTCCCCCATCCACAACATGCTTTTCTAGCCACATTATACCCAAACAAATTCCCCTCATTTTTCTTTCCCCTCATCTTTCTCTCCCGTCAATCCCATTCCCTCAATCTCTGTACCCTCTCTGCTCTGTTCCTAGAGTCCTGCCCCGGGTGTTTCTGGGTAGTTGCCCTCGCCAGGTGGAGCATGTGACCCTCAAGCTGAAGGAAGAGCTGGGTGTTACTGCAGTGATGAACTTTCAGACAGAGTGGGACGTGGTCAGCAACTCGTTCGGCTGCCGCCGCGACCTTGGACAGGACATGACCGCGGAGACCATGATGCACCTGTACAGGGACTACGGCCTGGCATATGTGTGGCTTCCCACCCCGGATATGAGCACAGAAGGTGAGAGAGAGAGGGCTCTTGGGTATCTACAGGACCGGGGTTGAATTAGACTGTAGGTCAGCCATGAACATTATTACATGGACCTGGGTAGAAACTAGGTCAGAATACCTCCTCTGTCATGTCCTTGTATGTCTCACCCCGCAGGCCGGACGAGGATGCTGCCCCAGGCCGTTTTCCTATTGTACGGTCTTCTGGAGAACGGTCACACAGTCTACGTTCACTGTAACGCTGGCGTTGGCCGCTCCACCGCCGCCGTGTGCGGGCTCTTCATGTACGTTCTGGGCTGGAGCAAGAGGAAGGTGCAGTACTTCATCACGGCCAGGAGGGCGGCAGTCTACATCGACGAGGAGGCGCTGGTAAATGCCCATGGGGACTTTATTCAGAAGTTTGGACATCTGCGCACCTCTGTTTGCTACACATAGATATTAGGGATGCTGCAAAGTTGTGGTAGGATGTCTGTCACAGAGACAGTGGGAAAGTGCTGCATCAATCATCTGCACACACTGCATGAGTTATGCAGACGATGCGAGGTGGAGTAATTTAAGTGAAAATAAACATCTGCACTCATTCGATCCAAATAAATTACCAGTTTAGTTGAGTGGCTATCATCAACAGGTCGATGTAGAGATATCTTTAGGGAATTTTACTTGCTGCCAACATGGGTTTAGAAAGCTATTAATACTTCTCATTTTGACTTCTCATAGGTTTGTTCGGTAGTTTTGGGGTTTGTTTTTAGTTATTTAGTGAATATTACTTTTTATTATTGTATCATGAAAAGGCAGTCCAGTCCAGGAACACTGCCTGTAATATTTATATTGGTGTCCGCTGGGTTTTTAGAAGGACCTTTTGTTCAACTCTTGTTTTTATTAATCAATGAACAGAGCTGACATTTCAAAAAGGCACCTTGAAGCTGTTGTTGCGGCAATTGCTGGACTGCTAATGGAAAACATCTGACTGGGAGAGGGCTTTTAACTCTAGCTGGATGCAGCCTTGGTTGCAACCAAGTAAGAGTAAATATAAACTGGGTCAGGGACAGAGTTGGTTGCAAGGTGAGGATTTCACAGCCTTGAGGGTGAGACTGAGGTTAGAAAGAGAGAAGGAATACAAACTGTTCTATTCTCTATTTTTCTCTGCATTATATTCCTCAGAAAAGAGGGATTACTTCTGTGTCACCTCATATACTTTATAAGAGACATTTTACCTTTTCATGGTCCATGATGGCTCCCTGCAGATAAAAATGATAGAGTTGCTTTGTTATGTAGAAGCTTTAATGCTGCTGCGAATAAGAAAATGCAATTTCCTGCAAAATAAAGATGGAAAAAAATGAATAACACAAACGCCAAATCTGAAAAGCCGCCCTGCACACTCTCCTCTTCTTCGTCTGAAGAAAGCATTTGCTGCCAGAGGAAGAACAGAACTACAGACTACTTTTTAGAGGTACTGATAATATTGAATCTTTATTTATTTATTCTTACAATGCTAAATTATTCCAGTGCATCTTAAGAAAAAGTAACAAAATATTTCCACTGGACCACTACAAATGCATGCATAATAAGATATTATAGAGATGCTGTTGTTGGGCTGTAAATACTGAGTTCATGTCTAGACTCAACTCTCTGATTTATTGCTTTTACAATTTGTGGCCAACTTCAAAGGAGCTGGGAGTCTGCAGGATAGGTTTGAATCAGCAAACGTTCTAACTTAATACCGCCAGGGGCGTAATGTTGTTGTTTTCCAATTACACCATGTGCAATTTAAATTTGGCAAAGGGCAAGTCTTCAGAACTTAGTCCATTGTGTTCAAAAGCGTTTCTAGTTTTGGGAACCCCAAAAAAACTATTGAGATTTATCCATTAGAAATGATATCCCAAGTTTCATCTAACTCGATCTTCTCCCACTGGACTTCCTGCTGAGAATTTTGAAATTAATTCTTTAGATTCATACATCCAGTGAGACATCTGGCTCCTGTCTGTGGTGTTATTACAATGAGTGGTTACGTTCCGTCCCAAAAGCCTGAACCACAAATGTATCTACCCTACAACATACCTTACCCATACCTTCACAGTAAACCAGATTATGGACTACCTATCGAGTCATAAGAAATTGCAACTTTAGTGGCCAAGGGGAGCCCAGAAAAATAATTTAAACTAGCATGTGTTTGTGTGTGAGAGAGAGAAAGAGAGGTGTTCGAGTTAGTCAATGGAACATTTTGAGACAAAACTGTGGGTTTTTTAGGGCAAGAGATAGTGAACACTTGTGTACGAATTTAATCCCAAAACTGCTTAAATTAAGAGTTCTTTATCTAGTTGTGGTTGCCATTTCTTGGCAGTCCTACCAGTAAGATATCAGCATGTTTATTCACCCTACATTTTTCTTTTACAGACACATTCATTTATGTGATTTAATCCATAACACAGAGCTTTTCTTCTAATTCGCCTACGCAGTCTACCTTCCAATTTATCTAGCAGTGGGGCCACAGAGAAGATAGATCCTTTTCTGTTCGCTCTCCAGTAAAATTAAATGAAATAAAATTGAATAGAGGAAAACACCCAATGGGTCGAATACACAGTTTATGGGCCGATCAAACCCTCCACTGGCATTTATGGAGGCATGGTGATAGCCAATTGCCTAGGCAGGACAGGTAAAGTGGAGGGTTGGAATTTTTCATTTTCTGTCAACAACAGCCCAAGGATATATGCCTTCATACCACCATTAACATTTATATGATCATCATGTTAATTTATTTAATTTTTTTTTAACTTATCTTGTTTTCACTTCTTTCAAAAGTAATTAATGTGTCTTGGTTTGCATTTTTCAGACCATAACACTGTGTTTATATACATTTCTACAATGGCTGCGATTACACAAGCAATCTAATTATTGTTCCTCACCAATTGATTTTTGATGTCTGCAGTCTGCATTGGTTTGCCTGTTGTCATGTTGTCATGGATCTTATTATGTGATAAAAATTGTCTATCAGTTAGCCTGTTCAGTAAGCACAATATAATTCACATTGGCAGCCCAATTCTGATCTCTTTCCAACTAGTTGGTCTTTCAACAAATCAGATGTTTATACAGTATTTTTTTGTCTCTGTGGATTCATAACTACTTGGCCAGCAATAAGTACTTTACAGTCTTAATTTCTTCCACATGGTTGCTCAACCATCAAATCAGAGAACAACTTCATTCTAGTTGCCTGAGCAGCATGTCAAACATCTTATTGATGCCTCTATTACGCATGAGCAAAGAAAGCTTTTATTTCACCAGTTACAGTAGATTACATTTAATGAGCAAGTGGGAGCTACAGAGAGTTTCTGTACCATGGATAGCAGTCTGGCATATAGCAATTTCAGGACCAGCGACAGGGCCAACTAGATTTGAGTCCATTCAGCATGTCACATACAGTCCTAACATAACATGATTTGGAATGAAAAAATAAATAAAATAGTAGACCTCTACAAATTGAGTGTGCCTGTCATATGAAATGTAACAATCAAAATAAAGAGAAACCAATGAGATTCAAAATTGGCATTGTATGAGGCATATCAAAGCAGAGCCATCCAATAAATACAAGGGCTTAGCAAGTTGTCAAGTATAGGTTCACTATGTGGTTCTCCCATCTAATATAATTCATTTCAATAGCAGTTGTCATAGAATCTCAATCCGCTTTAATTACTATGAAATGTGGATGTAACCTTCTCACCTCAGTCTGACTAGACGGATGTAGCAACCACTGGTATTTTGTTGACAGGCATTTGGGTCCTTTCAGCAAACTAGTATTTTTAGCCTGAGCTCGAGCTTGTCACAAATTTCTACATTTTCTTCCACAGGGCGCTATTATTGCTCGCACCACGTCTGCATTTGGACAGTCATTCATCATCAAGAGATGTCAAGCTATCACACCTTTCCAGGTGATTCTGTGTCTGTTGCTGTAAAAGCCACTCTTGCTATATTTTCATCACTTTACTTTAGGGCTTCAGAGACTATTAGGCGTCCTTATTGGTTCTGCAAGCCCAAATGCAGACATTTAATATTCGTTAAGGGTGCGGAGAGCTGCCTGTCCTGCCTTGCTCCTGTCTCCTCACCCCTCGGACCATAACTGTCTTGGTAGGGCCTAAAGCTGTTTTTGATTTGATATCTTTTGATAATGTGCTTCTACTGTGTAGTGTGTGAGTGACATGCAAGCACATCTGATTGAGCAGCGTTATCTTTATCTGATGAGACTCTGATGCCATATCCACACTAAGCAACACAGCGTGCACTGATATGAAGTATATGGGTAACATCAGGAGGCTGGAAGAAACAGCACAGACATCCCGAGCTGGCAGAAGTAGGGAGTTGAATGACAGCTGTTTATTACTGATATTAATGCATCTATCAGCAGCTAGTAGTGACATAGTGATATAGCCTAGGACTGTATGCAGTTATTGTCCGTGAGCTGTGGAAAAGGAGGAGACAGTGGCTGCAGGATGCATATTATTACACGAATTTAGCTTGCATATTTGAAAAATAAATCATCAGTGATGTAACTTGGGGTCATCTGATGTTTTAGGTGTCTTCTTTTGCTGTATAATAAAAAGAAAGTCAGTTGGAATCATAGGGAAATGGGTGAAGAGGACACAGTGGTGAAGGGTTGAGACAGGAACTTAACCCTGGTCTTCGGCGGGAAACCACAACTGGAGTGCTACCACTGGACTGCAGTTCTGCGCGTTTCAACATCAGACACCATTGTCCTGGAGATTAACTTTTATCTTCGGAGCAAGTTTACAATCCCTACTGATCTCCAATGTTTTTATAATCTACTTTTCCAAAATATATTGTTTGTGTGCTTCTTTAGAACCAATAAGTAGATTGGTGTGCAAATTCAGATTGGTGACCAGAAAGCACTTATTTCTTCTCCAGGTTTGACCCAGTAAAAACAGGTTAAATCTACATTCATAATATGAAATACAGTTTAAAAATCTACTCTCAGTGTTCTCCACTGATATTGGCACCCTTGGGAAATATCCGAAAAACAGGCTGTCTAAAAAATATCTGTGTTGTTTATCCTCTTGATCTTTCATTCAAAATATTAACAAAAATCCAACGTTCATTTGTAGTAAAACATTTGAAAGATGAATAAATTCTCATCATAAAACAAATATATTTCTCAAATATATGTGTGCCACAATTTTTTGTTCACCCTTTCACTTAATTCTTTGGGCAACCTCCATTTGCCAAGATAACAGCTTGCAGATCCACCACGATAATTCATAGTGGGGGTGAGGTATTTTTCTCCATGGCATCTTTCTGTCTATGCCAAACCCACCTCTGGTGTTTGATTCCAAAAAGCTCTATTTTGGACTCTGACCATAGAACCCTGTCCGATTGAAAGCTCCAGTAATGTTTGACAAACTGTAGGTGCTTGAGTTTGTTGTTTGATGACCGCAAAGGTATTTTTATGGCAACCCATCCAAACAATGTGTGGTTATGTAGGTTGAGTCGTAGTGTTAGACTTTCTGACCATAGACTCATGTCTGCAATTCTCCAGCTTTGATCCTTGGAGATTCTTTGGCCCCCAAACCATCCTCCACACTGGGCAACCTCACCTCCTTTGCACTGACCCTGAGCATCGGAGCCCCTTGGGGTTGCGTACTCAGTCCCCTTCTGTACTCCTTGTTTATGTATGAGTGTGTGGCCACACACAGCTCCTACTTCATACTTAAGTTTGCGGATGACACCACCATCCTGGGTCTCATTTCCAACAACAATGAGACCGAATACAGAGAGGAGGTAAATGACTTTGCAACATTGTACCAGGACAACAACCTCTCTCTCAACATCTGCAAGACTAAGGAGATGATCGTGGACTTCAGAAAGCGACAGAGGGGGGATCCCCATACACATCTAAGGAGCTGAAGTGGAGAGAGTCTCCGACTTCAAGTTCCTCTGCATGTTCATCAAAGATGACCTCATCTGAGGCCTATACTACGAAGCAAGATTTGGGGTTAGCAAGTTAACTTCAGGTTGAACCCTGGGTTGTCAGTGTCATGAAGGTGTTTCACTTGTTACCGGGTTACATCGCCATGGTAACTTATGCTGCACACCTAACCTGCTCCGGAGCAGGTTATATTCGAGATAACAGATTAACACATATAAAAACACTGCCTACTTGGCTAATCATTTCTTGATTCAAAATGGCATCACCGTTCTTCGAAGATCGTGTGGATCTCAGGTGCTCGGTTAATGACAGCGTCTCTTAGAAAAGCAAGAATTTTCAGCGGTACATAGCGGTACATTTTTTGCTACAGATAGTTTTATGTGTGCTGTGGGTGATGCGGAGAACCTAAGCAAAAACAGGGTCTGCTGTGCAATTCACAAGGTGGTTCTTGGTCTAACAGATCTACTTGATAAATTTGTTGTGTTCCCAGGCCACTTGCCCACACAGTCTGTTAAAGAGGGCTTTTATTGAAATAGCAGGAAGACAATAATGTACATTGACTACTTCATCTATGAATAATGTAGACCCTATTACATTTACTGGTGTATATTAAATGCAGCATACTCCTTTCATAGGGTTCCCCAGAGTGATCAGTGCCATACATAGTCACCCATATTTCGATAACAGCGTCACTGGGAGAGAATGATGGCAATTTTGTTAATCGCAAGTCACTCCACAGCATCAACGTTCTGGTAAAGGAAAAAGAAGGATAGTCATTGTTTGGTCATACTGGTACATTGCCTACATGGAGACCAAGGATTTTCAGAAAAGGCAGTAGGCTGGACATTTAAAGGTAATTCCTTTTTAGCACATATGGAAATATTCACACAGCACAGGTGTCACAGGTGAACTATCTTTCTCCCCTGGAGTCCTTTCAAATGCACATTTATGTTTCACTTTTTCACGTTATAGGCCTATTAATTTATTTACTCCCAAGACGCTTTATACTGCCAGGGTTGCAACCTAAAGAATACGGCAAAAATTGTCTTACACACCATAAGAATTCATCTAAGCAACACATTAATTTAATGGAGTGCAAAATTCTAATTACAGTCAGATCTAATTTTGCCTTAATGATGGGGCAGTGATATTGATAAGCCTTTTACTTACGCATTTACACAGTTGGCAATTTTTTGCCAGGTTTCCTTCCTGCTTTTGGGAGCTGCAACTGTGTTGCTTTTACATATACACCAATGAGCCATAACATTATGACCACTGATAGGTGAAGTGAATAACACTGATAATCTCGTCATCATGGCACCTGTCAGTGGGTGGGATAAATTAGGCAGCAAGTGAACATTCTGTCCTCAAAGTTGATGTGTTAGAAGCAGGAAAAATGGGCAAGCGTAAGGATATGAGTGACTTTGACAAGGGTCAAATTGTGATGGCTAGACGACTGGATCAGAGCATCTCCAAAACTGCAGCCCTTATGGGGTGTTCCCAGTCTGCAGGATTCTGATGAATCAAGTTTTCTTTTACATCACGTGGATGGCCGGGTGTGTGTGCATCACTTACCTGGAGAACACATGGCACTAAGATGCACTATGGGAAGAAGGCAAGCCGGCGGAGGCAGTGTGATGCTTTGGGCAATATTTTGCTGAGAAACCTTGGGTCCTGCCATTCATGTGTATGTTACTTTGACACGTACCACCTACCTGAGCATTGTTGCAGACCATGTGCACCCTTTCATGGTAACGGTATTCCCTGATGGCATTGGCCTCTTTAAGCAGGATAATGCGCCCTGCCACAAAGCAAAAATGGTTCAGGAATGGTTTGAGTAACACAACAACGAGTTCAAGGTGTTGACTTGGCTTCCAAATTCCTTAGATCTCAATCCAATTGAGCATCTGTGGGATGTGCTGGACAAACAAGTCCGATCCATGGAGGCCCCACCTCACAACTTACAGGACTTGAAGGATCTGCTGCTAACGTCTTGGTGCCAGATTTCACAGCACACCTTCAGAGGTCTATTGGAGTCCATGCCTCGACGGGTCAGGGCTGTTTTGGCGGTTAAAGGAGAACCTAAACAATATTAGGCAGGTGGTCATAATGTTATGGCGTATATACAGTTCCGGAATAAATTAAGAGACCACTGCACCTTTTTCTTTCATTTCCAAAAAAGTTGAAAAGGAAGGCTTTGAGTGAGGAACAGAAGGGTTATAATTAAGAGACCATTTTTTTTCCCGGAGCTGTATATATATATATATAGGGAAAAAAATATATATATACACATACACAGCTCCAGAAAAAATTGAGAGACCACCGGGAAAAAAAAATATATATATGTATATACGTATATATTATATTATATGTGTGTATATGTGTATATTTATATATGTATATATAATATATATATATATATATATGTGTATATATATATATATATATATATGTGTGTATATATATATATATATATATATATATATATATATATATAGAGAGAGAGAGAGAGAGAGAGAGAGAGAGAGAGAGAGAGAGAGAGAGAGAGAGAGATATTTCTGTAAAATGATCGTTTGCTCTTTTTTAATGAAATGCGGCTTTGGTAGACTTGTCATGTTTGCGATTGGTCATATGGTGTAAATACTGCCCCTTTTATGTGAATGCACTTGTCACTAGATAAGGAAAACCTGGGTTGATTTAACAAATTGATAACCACCATCGTGACACCACTTATGTGGGACTGCGGTTGTTAGGTTTACATTCTCTGGAATTGCTGCTATTCTCTATGTATATTTTTTATCTTTGCTTTATATATTTATTAATGCCTAATGCGTAGATGTTGCATGCCATGTAAAAAGAAATTCATTGTTCAGAATGACACTATGTTATATTGTGCATTTGATAAATAAAAAACTTTGACTTTGACACTGTGCGTGGGGTCAATATACACACATATCCTCATCCAGGCTAATTGTTAGCATCTCCAGTTGCTTTAAACTTCGTTATTATTGCCATGATAGTTGAAATGGGCATTTTATTCCACTGAGCTATTTTCTTATAGCCATTTCCTGATTTATGCAGCTCAACAGCATTTTGTACATCATTACTGTATTCTAAGGTTTTTCCCAGAGTGATGGATGACTATGGGAACTTGGCATGTCTTACACCTCATATTTATACGCCAGTGAAACAGGAAGTCATGGCTTTCTACTTGGTGTTCCTACTATTTTACGTTTTTCAAGTGAACCTAAAAACGTAAAATGTTTTTAGGTGTTACGATGGGGCTCCCAGGATGATGATACAGTGAAACTTGGCTTTCCAAATCTCAAACCCATCTGAACCTCACCCTTCACTTTACTGCTTTTAAAGTGTCCTGTCTACTTTTTTCCATTCCAGCCATCTAATTGGCTTGCACCTCCTTGATCTCTACTCACAGTTTCTCCCACACCAGTTTTTGCAGCTCTTGGATCTTGTCATAGCATGAAGTAATCTATTGCCCCCTTTGCAAAATGAAAAAGTATTAGTTCAAACTGGAACAATTTAATCCTGGATTAATGTGATTATTTTTAATACAACCCTGTTTCCATAAAAGTTGGGACACTGTACAATGCAAATAAAAACAGAATGCAATGATGTGCAAATAATTTATCCCCTATATTTAATTGAAAATAGTACAAAGACAACATATCAAATGTTGAAACTGAGAAAAGTTATTGTTTTTGGAGGCAGTCAGTCTAGTTTAGCATTCAGACTCTTTTACTACGGAGCCATGCTGTTGTAATACGTGCAGAATATGTTGCATATGCTCCAAAACCTGTATACATTGTTCAGCATTAATGGTGCCTTCAAAGATGTGCAAGTAAACCATGCCATTACCGATGCTGGCTTTTGAACTGTGGGCTGATAAGAAGCCAAATAGACCCTCTCCTCTTTAGTTGGGAGGAAATGGCGTCCATATTCCCAAAAATAATTTCAAATTTTGATTTGTCAGACCACAAGACAGTTTTCCACACACCTCAGTCCATCTTAAATAACCTCAGGCCCAGTCTTTTGTTGCCCCTGCCACAACTTTTTTGAAATGTGTTGCTGGCTTCAAATTCAAAGTAAGCATGTATTTTTCAAGAAACTATAAAATGTCTCAGTTTTAACATTTGATTTGTTGTCTTTGTACTATTTTCTAATGAATATAAGGTTTAAATGATTTACACATCATTTACACATCGTTTTTATTTACATTTTACGCAACGTCCCAACTTTTTTGGAAACAGGGTTGTAAAAAAAATTATAATTGGCCGATATGTTAACACATGTAAACCTTAGCTAAGAATATACAGTAATTCCAATAATGTCACTAATTGTCAACATTTAGGTTTGATTCTTGAAAAGCCATGATAATTTGTATAGATTGCTTCAAATCTTTATTACCCCCAAAAACGTCTGCTTTCATGATATGTTGTTCTTTGAACTGTAGGCTGCAAGTATCAGCTTTGCTCTGACCAGCAATCCTCTGAACACAATGACAACTGTTACCTATGAAGGATTGTTACATCGCTGCACAAAAACTGCAGCCCTTTCAGGGAAATGACTACTTCAAAGATCAAGTGATGTAATGGATTTAAATGCCACCAGCGCCAACTGCTAACGGACTACCCATTTTACACCGTTACATACAGGCAAGTAATTGAAAATGTTATTGGATGTATTTGCTTAATTTTTTACTTGTGGTTCATTGCTTGATGACATGCTCATCTCATGGTGTGGTTTTAAATCCTGCTGGCAGGGTAATGGTTGTATTGTTTTCTGTGTTGCTGTGATATAGCTCATGGTGTCCTATATCCACGTGGCCTTGTGTCTGGGAACACAGCCTTTTACTGTCTGATAATGAATCCCCAGTCCCTTTAGACCTGCTGCAAATTATCACCCTTACACAATGACCCGCCATGCTTTCTGTTGACGCTTTTCATTCAAAACGCTTTCAAAGCGTGTTGATTTGTCCGTCTGTTTATCTCATGGACACACGCTGGTGTGGCTCTTTTTGATTCTGTTCTCTTTCATAGCTTTCCTTCGACCACTGTTCATTGCCCCAGGCTACAGCTGGCTACATTTGCTTGAAATTTCCCCACAAACCACAGATTTCACTAATGAAAATGTTAAACCCAGTGTTCTCTAATTCGGTTTAGGTTGTTTGTGTTTTAGGACTAAGTAGCCGTCCAAGCCTAATGTTGGTCTCTTTCGGTGGTTTTAACTGTGCTGGGAGTGCTTAGGTTTGTTTGAGTTTACGAGCAGGATTGGTTGTAATGCAAATCTGCATCCAAGAGTTGTGGACAGCTGGAGATGAAATGTACAGCTTTGACAACTACAACAAAAATGTAGATGTTGTGTCTTGAGGGTGGTGCAGAGTGCAAGTCCTGATGAGAAAGGCCCCAAAACATACAAACAAAACAAAACATAAGCAGTTCAACATTATTTATCTTCAGCAGAGCACATTTCAGCAACTATTTCCTAGAAGGCCCTTTATAAAATAGAACACAGACGCAACGTCTGACACAACATTCTCTGAAAGATATTCGCAATGTTGATGTTGCCAAGATTATCAACTTACACCTGTTCCTTTCAATGCTCAAGCACCCAACTAATTTGAAATACATTAGCTTTTATCAAAGGAAAAGGAAAGAGTGTGGTGGAAAGAAAAGAATAAATGAAAGTGAGTCATTTTTTGACAAGCTTCCAGTCCAATCAGTGACTGGCCACTAGAGTCCCAGCTAGGCTTCTGTGCAGAATCTGTCTTGGCTGTCAATAACTGTGTATTGCCCTCTCTGTCTTACAGACTGTGAGCACTCATCGATTGTCTGTAGAACACATCCTAATATGGACGTCAAATGACACCGGCACACGACTGCAGTTGGCGGTGACTTAGTGTTTCTGTATTTGATAGATAAACTTTATTAATACTCAATTCAGCCAGTATTAATTGAAGTGGTTTTGGTGTCAAAGTATGGGTAGGTATGTGTGTCTGCATGTGTCTAAGTTCATAACAGAGAGATTACTTATGTGTTGACTTTTACATGTATGTTTGAGTGTAATGTACATGTAACCTCACAAACAAGTTACCGGAGGAAGATATATCACCCTTCCCCTTCATGTACACAGGTTGTGTGGGAAATGAAATCCTGCCATGCTGAATCATGTCTTCATTCTCTCTGGCTGACATATTTCTCCTCACCAAGCAAGACCTGACGGTACACTGACTTTGTTGGTCAGGTGGAAGTTCACTGACCTTGGTTTACGCACATAGAGATGTATCAAAAATCGATGAATTCAATTTCTTACCTGGGAATCCTGGCTGGGTCCACCTCTGCTATCATCCAATAATCATCCCAGCTCTTCCTCCCCCTGCAGTTAATGACATCATCTGTCTAGCTCCTGCCCAAAACTGTTTAACAGGAGCTTTTCATTTTCTGAGCCGTTTGGGATATAGAGAGCATATTAGAGTCCTCTGTTTATTGCTGTGGTACGTTACATCTCTTCTGATCCCTGTTGATCTTAAGGCCATCTGTTGTTTATCAAATCCATTGAATTTTTCTGAAAAAGAAGGACCATAAACTCATGAAAGCTTGCTGCTGTCGTCAAATATGGCATCTTTGAGTCACTGCTCTTCTCGCTTTGTGACCTAAGTGGTAGAAAAGGCCAAACAGCCAATTAGAGACAGACAGGGAACAGAGATAAAGGTTAACCCCAGAGATGATTTCCTTGACCTCCAGTTGACCTTAACGGAGTGTTCTCAGAGAAAAGAGATAGAAGTCTAAGGACAACTATAAGGAACACACTGACACTGTGGCTCAGTTCAATCGGAGTATTTTTATGTTTTTTCAGTTCATGCCTACCTAGTCAATTAAAGTAAAAATAAAGTGCACATGTCCTCAAAGTGAATTGTGATTTGATTTATGAGGTCATTTTTATCATTTAATTACTTGAAACAAATTCAAATTAAAGCTCAGCTTGTTAAAACAGAGCTTTATTTATGAAGGCGAAGCATTTTGTTCCTATAAGAGGTTCAATGTAAATTATTCATTGTTTTATTTTTTAAAAAGGGAACAGCTCTGTAGCCAGAGAGAAGCGGAAATGATGCCAGCTAAGGGAGGAAAACTTAATTATTTTAATGCAATTATCAGCTACTTTATTCTCTACTGTGTTTCAGAGAACAAAACACTGGGCTCAAGCGACAGGCAATTTAACAAAATTACACCAAACCACCTGCGTTGTTTTCTATGTTTTAATCAGACTAAAAGTTTTACATTCTAGTAAAATTAATCAAATAGGGCTGCCGTAAAGATGTTTAAATAGGAGCTAGCTCACTATAATCAATGGTTTTAAACTGCTTGGCCACCATCTAGATCTTGGGTGCCTGAGTAAATGAAAATATATATTTTATAATTATTAAAGAACACTCCAGTTGGTATTTAAACAACTAATACCATAGAGAAAATGTAAGGAAATTATTACATACAATATTCTAAATAACCAGACATTTCTTTTTTTCACATTTTATTTTTTTATTATAGAGTTACAGTTTAGCATTTTGTGGTTTCGTATAAGTGAGCTTGCAATGCAGATACTGGGTCCCGATGAAGACAACCTGGTTCAATTCTGGTCCTGGAGGTGTGAGGTTGCTCAGCCTTTGCGTCGCTACTTTGGATTTACAGCTGTGTATATACCAGGCTCAGGATGCTATCATTTATTATCATTAAAGTATTATTGCTGCTACCATTCCAAACAGCTCCACAGCCCATCTGCCCTGGTGAGAAACGCCTGTTTGACAGGTTTATCAAAACACATCAGTCATTTTTCTCGTTCCGCTAAATCAGTCCTCACACTACTGTATATTACGGCCTGTCTGTCCTACAGATCCATCACACTGCATTCTGGGAAGGAAGGAAAACTATGGCTGAAACCATCACACTGGAACTGAATGATATATTAAAAGTCTCAATCCCAGAATCTGGGTGGGCTCACTCACCTTTTTTTCTACTTCCTTTCTCTGTGCTCTTGCTCAGATATGTATGTGTTTGTGTGCATGTTTAACATGTCATTATTTAACTTGGCCCTACAGCAACAGTAAAATGATAGCGCTTGAAAATTACGGAAAGTGAGCAAATTTAAAGAGATAGTCAACGACAGGTGTATTGTCGAAGCATTTGCCTGTTTGTCCCTGGTAATTAAGGTGGCTCACCTAGAGAGAGGAAAGAGAGGCTGCACATGATAAGTGTGTTTCCCTCTATTCTCTCTGTCTCCTTGGCTGAATCACTGACGCCAGATGCTAGAGCTGACAGCTCGGTTAACATGGTAATCATGAGATCAATGGGAGCTAAACGATTCAATGAGGGAGATGTCCATCATCCTGCTATAGTTCCATAAGGGATCGCTAAAATAAGATATGCTTTACGTCATAGTTAGCTCAGAGACTTTTGAAACTATTGTTTTAAGGTCAGTCGACCTCCATAGACAATGTTTGCAATGACAACGAAAAAAATAACTGAGTATTCCTGCATTTCATATGGTAGGATGCCTGTATAATGTCAATTGGATTGTACTTATGATTGTAATAGCCTTGGCTAAGTTTACAAGATGAAACGGATAAATGTCTGATCTTTACTACCTGTTCTGATAAAATGACTCGAAACAGGGGTAGTGATGGCAACGAGTTCTACAAAACAAATCTATCGCTACATGCGCAGAAGCTTTGGGATCAACATTAAGGAGAGGTTCCAATATGAGGAGATAGTGCTAATATACATAATGATAATAATAATAAAAGCACAGTGCGACCAGCCAAGGCGGCAGTAAACAGGAAATCTATCAAATGATAACCTGGACTCAGGGGACTATGCAGACTATTTTACGTAAATCTTTGACTGCCGAATTCATAAGATATATTACATTAAAGTAACGTTAGAGTAATTACCCAGAAAAGAAAAAATGGTACGCTGTGTTTCAAACCCAGTTCCTTCTGCTGCACAGAAAGATGCTCTACCCACAGCTCCAAACAGGAACTTCCTGTCAGAGGAGGCAAGTAGTGCTGTTACAACATCAATATGTTACAAGTGATTTTCTTTCTAACCCTAACCCAAACCTTAACCCCAGTGCTGTGATACCTAACATTAATCCAAACCCTAACGTTAACCCGTGTTGTGATACTGTTACGAACCCTGTGGTTCTAGCAGTCTAGGGTGAATGGTACAGAGACCCGTGACATGAAACTCATGCAAAGTGGTGTAGTGTACAGGAACAGTGAGAACAAACGACAAACAACCAAAGCTACCGTCAAACATAAAACATTTATTATAAACACACAGTAAAAGGGGGTAAGGAAAAGGGGCTGAGCTGGACCCAAGAAATGAAATAGTCAAAACACCCCTAAACTGAACTTGCCGGCCTGAAGAACCACTTAGCTAACTATTAACCAATACAAAAATACAGTGGGTGGTCCGCTCAGTTCTAACTAGTGTTTTTAGACAAAGTTTTCCTACTGGTTGTGTATGCCCAAGGGTGACTTGCTAAAAAAACCTTTTCCCAGGGACACAGGGATAAACAAAAACACACGTCTAACAAGGACTAAACAGCACACAGCAAACAATTGACTAGACAACACCAAACAAAACACCACAGTAATACATACTCACATGAAACAGGACAAAGTGAGATGTATGTGCTAAACTAAGTGATGTATGTATGAACAAAGTGTCTGTCTATCAAAAAAGGTATGTATTTCAAGAGTGTCTATGTCCATGTGGGGTAAATCAAAAGAGTCTCTCTGGGAGAAACAACTGTCTGGGTTTTTAAACCAGGGATGTGTGATGCGATTGGGTAATGGAAAAAGGAACAGGTGGTGCAATTAGGAGGGGTGTCCACCAATTGGTCCACCTCAGCAGTCAGGCGATGCACTCATGACTGCCAGGTGGGAAACACCAACGAGCAAAATCAGGAACATAAGGGACACCTGTGGAGATGTCAGGAGGGGAAAAAACACAAACGCGCATACAGGGTACCTGCATGCGTAACAATACCAAACCTTAACCTAGCATTTTTTGTTTTCTAACCTTACCCCAAACCTTAACCCTAACCTTAACCCCAGTGCTGTGATATCTAACTATAACCTTAACCCCAGTGCTGTGATACCTAACGTTAACCTAACTGTAACATTAAAATGCATTTATTACATATTGTAGCGACCTTGGTAGGGTCATTACTCATCCCCTGATATCCATAAGCCCTGCGTGGAGCATTGGGTAGAGCGCCCACTTTCAGCCCTGAATGTTGCTGGTTTGAAACACAGCTTGTTTGTTTTGTGCAAATTCATATTGAATGATACGTTTTCGTATCGTTCGTAAAATATGATACATTTGTCTGGCGTTCGTTACATATTATACGTTTTAATAGCGTTCATAACACATTATATGTTGTAATAGCCTTTGTAAGATATGATACGTTTTAGCCAATTCGTAATGTATTATACGTTTTGGTAGCGCATTGCAATGTAACCTAACGTAACATATCATATCGGCTGCCATGGATTTACGTAAAATTGTCTACGTAGTCCACGTTGCAAATAAAAGAGAATATACCACGTTGCAAATAAAAGAGAATATACCTTTGATCTTCTTTAGATTAGCGCTGAGAAGTCAATTGATCAATCCATTATTTTCAGTTAATCCGTTGTGTTTTTGTAGTAGGAACTCTGAATAAAAGACAATTTGTGACAAACTAGACACATTTTTTCTTTCCACTTTTCCGACAGAAATGTGCATATCATCATTAACACCACTGCGGCCATTCTGTGCAGCAATATGTTGTTCTAAGTGGTTAGAGGATGCAGTAGAGAAAAAAATAGCCTTTACTATTGGAGAAAAATGGCATAGAACAGGAAATTTCCTGCTTTTAATTATGTTGCAACTTGCGTCCCAAAAACCAAAAAAATACCTGTCATCCTTCTTTGCAGACATGAAGACACCAGGGTTGACATTGGCTGCTTAAAGTTGTCTTTGTAGGCCTCTCTGATTGATGGAGTCCAGACAAGTTAGGTCTATTTTAGGAAAGTTTCTGTCGTGGTGAGAAAGTCAGTGTTAAGGCACTGATACTATGGTACCCTACTATACAATGTGACACTTACAATATTAAATGTGTAAAAAGCTAGAATGTTTGATAGTTGTACATGGGAACAGCCATTGTTCCCAGTAGAGGTCGGAAGCTATGTCAAGCTTCTTTTGCTTACGTGCAGAGCAACTTGGCTTTGCGTTTGCATAAAGTTCATGAAATTTCATCTCGATCTCTCGCTAATTTAATTGTCATCCCCATACCCTGCTTCTCCCCTGCTTTCTTTGATTGGATATTCTCTCTATTATTTTATGGATATTAATGTGTATTGTTATACAAATAGCAGGGTGCAGCCTTAACACATAACGACTTCCTGTTAAATAGGATGTGTGTCACACAGAGATACAGCCTCAGGACACGAACATTGCTGGTTTTTGACCCCAGTCAGTCGGATGTCAGTGTCTCTCTACAATTGTCCCTGATGTCCCATCCTGTCAACAATGAGGCCGGGAGGTTGCGGGGGCAGTGTGATGTAAGGGGCCTGACAGGCACAGCGAGCGAGGCCTCGCCCCCCCTCTGTCAATCTCACCCTGCGCCTTCACCCTACTCACCTCCAGAGTGTTAAACACAGAGGGCCTGCCAACGCAGATAACACTCAGATTGCACTGTCCGTCCACTGATACTTATGCCCCGTTGATACCTGCTGCCATCATAGCTCCTCCGGATCTTGTCCACTTTCTGATCAGGCACACATTTTTAGACAGGTGTAAACATGTAAAATAGATCTTCCTGAGCACTTGTTGAGCTTGTCAGGCACGCATTGTGAACAATTGTGAGTTGTAAAACAATTTAAATCCTCATTACCCAGCCCTTTAAAATCACTGGTAGGTGGACAATCAGAATGTGGGCAGGATCAGTCCACATGTCAGCACCAGGTGTAAATTGAGCCATCATCACAAAGATCCCAAACCTGATGGTGTGCAGCTAATCATCTCCATGGTACTAGAAGGGCTAAACAGATAATGAACTACTACTGAACATAATGGGAGCCATACTGAAAGTGGCCCCAGTTGAATGGTCGTCTTTGGGTGTAATGTGATTGCTACACTAACAGGATCTAATACACTGGCTGATGCTCAACACAGAAAAAGTGATAACTGTTTTTTTTAGTTGTGGGTTGGCAAGTGCAACAGGCGCTGAGAATTGCTTCGCAAAGGTTTTTTTTGCCTTCAAATCGACATGTTGCATGGTTTGCTAAGTGAGCAAAGTTGGGTGAGGAAAACTAAGGATTATGCAGGTGTCATTAAAAGTTAATATAGAGTATTTATTAGGTCTGGATGATGTATCCAAACATCATTAATTGAGCAGGTCCCAGTGTGGGGTACGTTAGGATAGGCCAGTATATGGCCAGCAGAACTTTAGAATGCCAGAACTATAAATCACCCATGACAGCAGGTAATGAATGCAGATCTGTTGCAGAGGATTAGCTTGTCTCAACATCAGCACTATCTGCCTCAGTCTGTAATGCCGGGAGGGGCCGAAGTGCAAACGGTCTGAATCTGATTTAGTAGCAGTATTATACATATATTTATTAAATGGAAAAAGGAGTTTGCACAGTGATTCATCCATTGATGGTTTTTCTAGAGTGAAGTGAAGCTGTGAGTCAAGTCGATTGTGGCGACCAATTATGCAGCACTCAGCTGAATGGCTTTGGTCTCTAGATCATGTTGTGAAATTGTTGTCTAAATGGCTAGACGAATCCCCTGGAAGGGTAAATTCCTTTCCAGCTGCACAGCATTAATCAAGGTTAGGACGACAGTTGGGGTTGAGATGTGGCTGCCTGTTATTTAGGGGCATCTGTCTCCAAGCTCTCCTTCTTTTGATCTGTCCTTCATAACCATTCATCCACAGCACATCTGGCTGTTTCACAGACAGACAGATGGAGGACGATGAGACTGAGGGACCATGCAGGTGTTCAGTGCCCAACCACAACACAAACAAATCTATCCAGCCCATGTCTGTCGGACATCCGTCAATGAATGTCAAGGTACGTTTGTGGATACAGCTCCACTGGGAACTGCTATCTTAAAACGTTAACCACCGGAGACATGAAGATGTCTAAGCTCCTGGAAGATTTGGCTCCACAGGTAACACAATTTGGACACAATTTGGACTCAGGTTTGATACATGGTCAGCTAAACTTGTATTAAGGATAGTGCAATGTTCCCTGTTTGATGAGTTTAGTTGATATGTTCACAAAGTTCATAAAGCAATAAAAGTAGAGGTTATTACAGCTTACCGGACGAATTGCTCTACAACTATGTCAGAACATCATCACCCCCTTTACCATCACACATATACAGACACACACACACACACAGATGTACGCATCCACCTCTTAGGCGCTTTGAAACTGCCAAGTTGATGGGAGTTCAAATGGGGTGTTGGGTAATTTTATGTCACATTGAAGACTGATGGATATCCTTTTAGACAGATAACGCAACCCACTGTGACAGGAAAAGCAAAGTGAAAACATTCCTTCATTCTAACATAGACATTTCGCAAACTGTCTGAGATAATTTATTTTCCACTTCCACAAAATCTGCATACGAGGAAAGGAAATTATACATTTGTCTGAAATCTGTAGCCTTCTTTTTTCTGGCTTGACTTGTTCAGTCACGTACGCCAATAACAAGCTGTCACTACCACTTGAGCCTTGCATGGATTACTTTCTATAAATTTAGAAAAAAACATTTATCCTTGAGCTTCTTCATGACCTAGGACTGAATGGAATCTGTTTCTCTGCTGTTTTTGTGTCCTTGAGAGAAAATAGAAATTGGGCTAAGGTGTTGGTGTACTGTTTAATGATCAGCTGACCTTTTATTTTCAGTTATTTGTAGTTGGACTCAAAGAAACAAAGAAAACAGTAGTGTGGCATATTACCCAGGTTATATTTCGCTGGATGAACTGGACACCGAACCAAACCAAAACCAGTTAATGTACAAGCAAGTCAGTAAAGCCAAACTGGGTAAAGTTCAATGGTTTTCTACCTCCATGCAAATCCTTTCCTAGAATAGAGAAGACATGTCTTAATTAACCCTCCTCCTCCTAATCCTGCTCTCGTCTCTCTCTGCTCCACCAATTATGAAAAAACCTAGCAGTAAGAGGATTGGATTGCAACCGAAAGGTTGGTAGATCAGATCCAAGTCTACATGTTGATAAAAAAAAACCCTGTCGTTTTGTCCTTGAGTGAGACAGTTAACCCCAACAGTCAATGTGCAAGTCCTCGTAACTCTCACGTTTGGAGGGGTTGGGTTAAAAGTGCAATTACATTTCAGTCGGGCCTTGTGGGCAAATATTTTAATCTCTTCTCCCCGTCACCTCCCTCTTCCCTCATTTCATTTTTTCCTTCATCGCTCCCTCTCCTCAGGTCGTAAGAGATCACTCAGGTGAATCGCTCGTTTTGCCCCACAGAATCAATGATCTAATCTGAACCACCGGAAGTCGCATTCTCTTCCCTTTTTTTCTCCCTGCTGTTTTCTACTTCCCTCTCTTTCCTCTAATCCACCAATGCCATAAAATCTCATCTCATTTTCAAGAACGTGTTTTTTGTTTCTTACCCTTAAAGGTCCAGACTACTACTGGTTTCCCGTTACAAGTAATTGCACACACTTAGATCTGAAACAGCCCCTAATAAAATATCTTGAGCAAAAATATAAACGCAACATGTTGATCCCCTCTTTCATTACTTGAAATAAAAGATACCAAACATTTTCATTATGCACATCCCTGCTAGATACAGTACATAAATGCACACATCTCAATCAAAATACAGTATTCTCAAAGATTTCCCACAACTCAGCAAAAACATGATCAACTAAGTTATCACCTTGAATATTTGTGAGAATACAGTTGATTTTCCAAATCCCCAAACAGTCCTGGGTCCTCATTTATCAATATTGCATTGAAACAATCCTAAATGTGAACTTACTAACAGAATAAAAAATGTGCTGAAGAGTAGAAAGAGTGGGATTTTTCCAACAATCCTATAACTGTTTTACACACACCAGTAGGAAATTATTATTGATAAATATCACTTGTTCTTAGACTCAATGCTCATGTACAACCATGTCGTTTTGCATGTCAAAACGCCCCTAATTAACCATACAGTGAGGGAAAAAATTATTTGATCCCCTGCTGATTTTGTACATTTGCCCACTGACAAAGAAATGATCAGTCTATAATTTTAATGGTAGGTTTATTTGAACAGTGAGAGACAGAATAACAACAAAAAAATCCAGAAAAACGCATGTCAAAAATGTTATAAATTGATTTGCATTTTAATGAGGGAAATAAGTATTTCATCTCCTCTCAATCAGAAAGATTTCTGGCTCCCAGGTGTCTTTTATACAGGTAACGAGCTGAGATTAGGAGCACACTCTTAAAGGGAGTGCTCCTAATCTCATTTTGTTATCTGTATAAAAGACACCTGTCCACAGAAGCAATCAATCAATCAGATTACACTCTCCACCATGGCCAAGACCAAAGAGCTGTCCAAGGATGTCAGGGACAAGATTGTAGACCTACACAAGGCTGGAATGGGCTACAAGACCATCGCCAAGCAGCTTGGTGAGAAGGTGACAACAGTTGGTGCAATTATTTGCAAATGGAAGAAACACAAAAGAACTGTCAATCTCCCTCGGTCTGGGGCTCCATGCAAGATCTCACCTTGTGGAGTTGCAATGATCATGAGAATGGTGAGGAATCAGCCCAGAATTACATGGGAGGATCTTGTCAATGATCTCAATGCAGCTGGGACCATAGTCACCAAGAAAACAATTGGTAACACACTACGCCGTGAAGGACTGAAATCCTGCAGCGCCCGCAAGGTCCCCCGCTCAAGAAAGCACATGTACAGGCCCGTCTGAAGTTTGCCAATGAACATCTGAATGATTCAGAGGAGAACTGGGTGAAAGTGTTCTGGTCAGATGAGACCAAAATCGAGCTCTTTGGCATCAACTCAACTCGCCGTGTTTGGAGGAGGAGGAATGCTGCCTATGACCACAAGAACACCATCCCCACCGTCAAACATGGAGGTGGAAACATTATGCTTTGGGGGTGTTTTTTTGCTAAGGGGACAGGACAACTTCACCGCATCAAAGGGACGATGGACGGGGCCATGTACCGTCAAATCTTAGGTGAGAACCTACTTCCCATGACAATGACCCAAAACACACGGCCAAGGCAACAAAGGAGTGGCTCAAGAAGAAGCACATTAAGGTCCTGGAGTGGCCTAGGCAGTCTCCAGACCTTTATCCCATAGAAAATCTGTGGAGGGAGTTGAAGGCTCGAGTTGCCAAACGTCAGCCTTGAAACCTTGACTTGGGGAAGATCTGCAAAGAGGAGTGGGACAAAATCCCTCCTGGGATGTGTGTAAACCTGTTGGCCAACTACAAAAACGTTAAAACATTAAAATGCAAATCAATTTATAAAATTTTTGACATGCGTTTTTCTGGATTTTTTTGTTGTTATTCTGTCTCTCACTGTTCAAATAAACCTACCATTAAAATGATAGACTGATCATTTCTTTGTCAGTGGGCAAATGTACAAAATCAGCAGGGGATCAAATCATTTTTACCCACACTGTATATGGTCAAAATCACAGTGCAGTAGCATGAAATTTGCAAATTGTTACATACATTTAAATAGGCTTTATGAGGGAGCTGTTGAGGAGGAGAGCCCTATTGGTGATTGTTGAATACTTATTTAAAGAACAGCATATTTTCCAATGCTAAATTAACACAAATGATGCTGCAGCTTGTTTGATGCCAATGTACTATTTATCTCATCCAATCTCTCTTTTTCTAACTATGTGGTATCACCGGGGTGACTGTGACTTATTAATTATATTTCTTGGTCTTTGTCACCATCTAGGCCATACCTGATCTAAAAAGCTACCTTGATAAGTACAGAAAGACACAGTCCATTTCAACACTCCTAAGTGGTCCGTTAAAAAGTGATGTGATGAAATCCCAGTACGTCAGTATGTCACTGGTGCAGCCCTCCCCCATAGGCAAGCAATTGATATGAAATCCTGGTGCTGAGGAGTAGGTAATTAAGCCTGTTTTTTAATAATAATAATAATAAAAGGACTGTGTCCTCATATGTGGACATATCATACGAGGACATAATTTCTTTCAAAAAGTATGTCCTGTTCAAAGACAATGCTTAAATATTATACGTATCAGGTCCTACTAATCCCAAATAGCTAAGAGAAATTAAAAATGCATACATTATCAAAGCTCATGTCTTAGGAGGTTAATAAAAGAAAATATATTTTTTTTAAATCAACTTAATGGTCTAGGGTGGGCCAGCTTACTCCTGCAGCATAGGTTAGAATCAGACTTACTTCACTGTCCAGATGGGCTCAATCTTTCCCCACTTTCCTGTCCAATAAAGCTTAAAATGCCTGAAAATATTTTTAAAACACTTTTTACTTCTTCACTGACTTCCTTCTTCTCCATCTCTGGAATACTTCACTCCATTCTCTTCTCTTAATGGTTCATTGATGGGTCTCCTCTCAGCTTGTGTTACCAGAACATTACCAAAACAACCATGATTTGAAAAGTGCATTTGTGACAGTAGACATAGCCGCTGAGAGGAGAGGCAAGAACCTTGGTTTCTTTGGAAAGTGTCTTGGCTGATGACATAGTCTTGTCTAGTGTGTTTGCGATTAATGTCGTTTGGCATCTCCACAGGCAGAAAATTGGAATGTGTTCGGTTCCATGCTTCAGTGAGCATGGGTAAATGGTGTATCCTCACACATCAGGCCGCAGGATAAGCGTGATCGCAGACACTGATAAAGCCTTTACACATTTGACACACTCAGGAAACAAAAGGACTGTTACGCAATAACACAACATTTTGCCAAGAGAAAGAGCAGTGTTTGAACTTGTTAACTGATGCGTAGCAAGAGAAAGATTAAAACAGCGATGGGCAGGATGTTAAAGGATTATGATTGAATGTAGAAGATAATATTGGATAAGTGTTCAGAAACAAAATCATGACAGGGTGGAATGACATGAAATGCTCCATTAGGAATCAGAATTAAAAAAGGATTAACTGACATGAACAGTAATCTTTGTCTTTGTGACGGTCCAAATTTAGAGCTAGTTTTGTGGACAAATTTTTAAGGACTAGGACCAAAGGTCGTAAGAGTGGGTTTGATATTGAGGGGGACACATTTAATATTTTTCGCAGTGATCTCATTATTGGCTGGGGACCAACTCACTTCTAATATTGGAGTTACATGTCTCCCATCCCCCACTGTTCCTACACCCTTGGGTCTACCTTTACATTAAGTGACAACCATTTTACATCCTATCAAAAAGGTAAAACCCTCTGCAAAGCAATGACTAGATATGCACATACGGTGGCTTTTAGTTGTATTAACCCCCTTGGACTTTTCCACATTTTATTGTGTTACAGCCAGGCCCATCTCTACCATTGACGACACCGAGGTCATGTCCCTGTAAATTTTTTGATGTTCTTTTTACACGCGGAACAAGAGTAGTTAACTGATAAAAAAAAAATACATTCTAAAGCAAAGCTTTTGTTGAATTGAAGATCACCACCTGCTTAAATTATTGCTATCGTGATGACTGTGTGTTGTGAAGTGAATGAAGCCATGCAGCCAGGCAGTGATCACAGGCGGTGATCTTGGTTTCATAAAATCTATAATATAGAAAAGATGTTCATTCACATATCCACTGCCAGTGTTGCTCAGGGTGACGAAGAGTTATAGATGCAGTGCACGAGAACTTGTGTAAAATTACACAACTGCCGATAAAGAAGACGAGCATTATAGGTAGCTAGAGAAATCGAAGAATTAATCTAACATTTTTAGTTATTTCACAATAACGGTTGTGTAACCAACTAAATGATTAGGGCCCTGGCTAATATCTAAGCCACACAAATCTAGCTTGAGTAGACAGGGTTGCTAATTAACTAGCTACTTAGTCACTAAATGTGTGCATGTACAGTGGATATAAAAAGTCTACACACCCATGTTAAAATGCCAGGTTTTTGAGATGTAAAAGAATGAGACAAAGATAAATCATGTCAGAACTTTTTCCACTTTTAATGTGACCTATAATGTGAACAATTCAATTGAAAAACAAACTTAAATCTTCGAGGAAGAAAAATGAGAAATAAAAACCTTACAATAACCTGGTTGCATAAGTGTGCGCACCCTCTTATAACTGGGGATGTGGCTGGGTTCAGAATTAACCAATCACATTCAAACTCATGTTAAATAGAAGTCATTACACACCTGCCATCATTTAAAGTGATTCTGATTAATCACAAATAAAGTTCAGCTGTTCTAATAGGATTTTCCTTACATTTTCTTAGTTGCATCTCAGAGCAAAAGCCATGGTCCGCAGAGAGCTTCCAAAGCATCAGAGGGATCTCATTATTTAAAGATATCAGTCAGGAGAAGGGTACAAAAGAATTTCCAAAGCATTAGATATACCATGGAACACAGTGAAGGCAGTCATCATCAAGTGGAGAAAATATGGCACAACAGAGACATTACCAAGAACTGGACTTCCCTCCAAAATTTATGAAAAGACAAGAAGAAAACTGGTCAGGAAAGCTTCCAAGAGCAACATTAAAGGAACTGCAGGAATTTCTGGCAAGTACTGGCTGTGTGCTACATGTGACAACAGTCTCCCGTATTCTTCATATGAATGGGCTATGGGGTAGGGTGGCAAGACGGAAGCCTTTTCTTACAAAGAAAAACATCCAAGCCCGGCTGAAGTTTGCAAAAACAA
>JACXGI010009507.1:0-30145 GCA_016801175.1 Esox masquinongy
ACACGCTTCAACCACATCACAACACACGCTTCAACCACATCACAACACACACTTCAACCATAACACAACACACTCCTTAAACATTACACAACACCTGCCTCAACCACAACATCACCGATGCCTAACAAACACCTCCACCATAACAGACATACCATTCTCTCAATTATAACACAGTCAAACCACAGAAGTCTTTCATTCACCATAGCATTCCCACTAGGTGGAGATAGAGAATGTGAATTATGGTAAACGGATAGACACTGTAACCCTACACTAAAAAATAGCCAAGAAGAGAACACAATATGTCAGGTAGTCATCAACAGACAAGGAGTCTTATCCTCTAAGAGCAGAATGTAGCCCAGCTTTATTTCTGGTTAGAGAAGAGAGGGTGCAGGAACTGTGTGTATTAGAAGTCCTCTCAGGTATAGTAACCCATGATAAACCAGTGAGGACCTGATGTCAGCCGCATTTGTATTTTAACATAAGGATAAGGATTTGTTGTAACCAAAAGTTGTTACAAGTATATGAAAACCAGTGTGTGTGTGTGTGTTTATGTTGTCTTGTATGGTTTTGTTCGCTTCTAGTCTCTACTTCTCCTAATAAAGATTAATGTCTCTCAGTAGGAGATGGACAGTGTAATTCCTTTCAATCTTCACATGCACAATGCTTTAAACGTGGCACGGTGCTTGACATACATTTAAATCCAGTCCCACCTCTAGCGTAACTTTTGCATGTGTGTGACTAAAGTGACAAACAGAAATGTCTGCCACCACAACCTGCTCCAAACGCTCTGTTCTTCTTCCAGCTTGGGTGAGGGGGCAGTGCAACAGTGTTCAAATATTTAGCAGCGGTGACGTATTTCACCCCTGGTTGGGATAACTGGACTCACAACAGCTGAGTGGGTATTATCAGAAGAGTGGCAGAGTTATTTTAAGATCATAACATTACTTCTTGTGTGTGTGTGTGTGTGTGTGTGTGTGTGTGTGTGTGTGTCATTTCCTGTTTATGGAATTGGGTTTGAGAGTACAGTGACCTCTCCTACACACCTCTGACCACAGGACAAAACAGAGTTGGGGGAGGGAGATTGCCAAAAGGTTTTCAGCAATGACCTAAATACTGGAAGTATTTTCGTCTGCACTGGGGCTGTTATGCAATAAGTTGTCAAAAAACATTTGACTCCAAACTGCATGCCATCTATTTAAAAGAGTATTAAAACCTGTGAAATATGCTATGCTGATTTTTTGGCAGGTTACATGCAACAACATGTCAATGCTTTCTCAGTCAGACATTACACATCTGACACAACTGGTATTGTGGAGCTGTCTCAGCTAAACGGTTGAGTTCCCCTTAGGGGCCCCAAAGTGTGTTGTTCTATGCTGAGGAGGCAGAAAAACAAATTTTGCAGGACTCTGGAATGTGGTCCAGATTTCAGCGAGCTTCTCCAGGCTTTGTCCAATTAAGCATACTCATATTTTTTTTATTTAGATACCAAGCTGAGAGCTAGCTGGATGTGCTCAGACTCACAGCTAAATAGAATTTCTCACAGCTAGATAGTTTGGATGAAGCGGTTTTATCCGAATGCCTCCAGTAAACGAAACTGAACATAGCCACCCACTACGGGTGACATAGGAGCTAATCAGAGCCCCTCCCTCCCGACCAAATAATGTGGTTTCTTGGCAAACTTGCGGTATATCGCACGGCAGCACACTCCATGAGACTATGGGGAAGGTTTGTGTAATGGCTGACTTTGTCCTATGATTGAGACGGTTTTGGCAGTGCAGTCTTGTTTGGTGAGTCTGTCACAGGTATCTGAATGAGAGAAATGGAGTACATCTGATGAGCCTTACAGTTTGCTTTATAGTCTTGGCTTGAGGAGAGAGAGAAAAGAGGAGAAAAATACTTCAGGCACCCTTAAGTAGCTCGGCCAAGCAGGTGTCTATGTCCCCCAGGTAAACATTCACTCATCAGGTTTCTCTGACATTCAGGTTTTGATGAGCAATGCGTAGGAAGGACCTGGTGTAGTGAAAACTCGAAACAATGTTAGCACATTTTGCAAGCGGATTATTTTAGCCAAGCTATGTCTGAGAAATCATGCTAGTGCCTTTTGGCAAACTCCAGGTGGCATGTCATTTGCCTTTTAATCAAGAGTGGCATCTGTCTATCCACTACCATGAAGGCCTGATTGACGGAGTGCTGCAGAGATGGCTGACCTTTTGGCAGATTCCACAATTCCTGCAGAGAAACTCAGGAAGAGTCTTGGTGGTTCCAAACTTGTTCCATTTCACAATGACGGAGACAATTGTGCTCCTAGGAACTTTCAATGCTTTTGCATTTTATATAACCATCCCGATTTATGCCTTTTTTCACTCTGACATGCACTGTGAAGTGTTGGACTTTCAGTAGGCCGGTGTGCCTTTCTAAAACAAATGAGGTCTATAGCACAACAAGGGAACTTCAGATTAGGTCTATAACCAGGTTCTAAATATGCTATTTTCTGAATGTTTTAGCAATAATAATATAAATGTGTACGGCATTTGCCTCCTACATGGGCAATAGACCTGTGGCCTGTGTCCGGTATGAACTTCAGGGTGTGATTCTCTGTACCTTCTGCTGTCGAATCCAGGCAATGGCGTCGCTGAAGCTCCTCCCAGCTTCCTCCCAGGCACCACTCCCACGGCTCCCTCTGGTCCCCCGGCTCCGCCTCTGCATGGTTCCGTTGATGGCCATGTGGACTCCTTTGAACTGGTCCATACACATATCCACACTTTTCGGGGGAAAGGAGAAAGGAGAACAAGCACATGAGGGGTGAGAAACAGAAAGAATATTTTCAAATGTCATGCAATGCACAACGACCAGACCAAAATAAAGTGAGAGACGATAAGAGGTCAGACCCAGAATGCGTGAGAATACAAGGACAATAACAAATAATTTGGGAAGTACTACATTTCAAATAGCAATTTTACCAATATTTATACTGTAGTATGGTTAGCATTTTTCTGCTTTTGTATCGTCAAAATGTTACAAACTTAACTAGTACAATAACAGTAAAATCCATAATAAAATGAACAAACACAACACCTGTGTAACTTCAACAATATAGAGGAAATATAGGAAGAGGAGAGAGAGGAATATGGTACAGAGTTGTATTAGTTACCTCTGACCACAAATAATGAGAGGGAGCAGAAAATAGAGAGACATGAGGAGAAGGTAGTTGATTTCATTGTATGCAGTATTATTGTTCTTCCATGCACGTGTCTAACCTTCTGATTACGCCGTCGTTTGGTTGCCCCATCTGCCTCAGTTCCACTGCACATGCCTTCATCTGTTCAATGGTCTCTTTAGCCATGGACATGTAACGATCTGAGTCGCCGCCCTGCAGGACACAAAGGGATGTACATTGTGGATTTTTACTGTATGTTCAATCTAGCCATGACTTGCTATCCTAGGTATCCTACATGGGAATACGGCAGACTGTTCGGTCAGGTCAATCTGTCAATTCAAGAACCAGTTAAAGATGCAATGAATTACCTTTCTTTCCAGACAGCTTCTATCTGTGGTTTAATTGACTGTTGGTTTACACAGTAGTAGCGAATTTTAATGGTGAATTCTGTCACAGAGCTCATTTAAATTAACAATTTCTCGTGGTTGGTTTTCATGGTTAGACTGTGTTTAAAGATAATCCCTGGTTTTAGTCACACCTGATGCAGCCTATTTCACCAGCCACAGACAAGCTACAATCAGAGTCAGTAACGAGTTTCCCATCCAAGTAAAGTGTGTGTCATTATGTTGGTTTGAAAATATCCAGGACAGGCCCAGCAGAAAGACTAGAAAACATTCCAAATGTCGACAAAACTTAAAAATGCTAAATAAGGAGGGATCCCTTTGTGTCAGTCAAATTTATGCAATTCATGACTAGAATTAGACAGAAACTGAGGTGCCAAAGCCTTAATCTGCAAATATTTACATATAAGAACCATCAAATCAAAGTCAAATTGGAGTCACGCAACATTAGGTTGTGTTAACGAAATCAAACGCTGTTGTTACATTGTACAGCTCCAAGGTAAGTATTTACTTACAGTCTGAAGGCAGTGTTCTGCTTTCCTCAGGTAGTCCTGACACTGACCCTGCAGGATGAAGGCCTGCTGACGGAGGGATTGACTGGAGCAGACAAGAGGAGGAGAGTTATAATCTACATCAGCAATAAAATAAATATGATCATCATAATAATCATCAACTTCAAACAACAACAGCGTAATCAGCATCACTGTACTCATTCCCCGCCATCATCAATAATAACGTGTCTGCTATATACATCTGTGATCCTAAATGTTTACCAGATGAGTTGACATTCTCATGAAGAAATCTGCACGTCTTGAAAAATTTTACGTTTCCGCAACGCTTTTATTTAACTGAATGGACTAAGAGTGCAATATGCTTGGGGAAATGTGAGTCAACAGTGATAATCAGAAAGAAATGTAGACTTGACACGATTCCAAAAGACGGGTTGGTATTTGTTTTCATGCCTTTATACAGCTATTCAACTGTAAAGATGACCTCTGCACTGTAGGTTCCATATTACAATTTTAGAATTGGCCTTGTCTGTTCGGAATACGGTTGCTACTTGGATCTGTGGGACGGAGTAGAAGTTTTATCTAACTGGTGTGTGAAGAATGCTTCACAGTTAAATGTTATGAGAGCTATAAATCAGGTATATGCGCCCCCCCCCCCGACAGACAGACGGGCACACAGACAGTGACAGACACACACAACACACACACACACACACAGGCAAAGAGATATGCTTTCAGTTTTGGTTCCATTGGTTCAGTTAGTGGTGAATATTTCGAAAACATTCTATGAACAAAATTCCGCAAATGTATTTGAATGCACATAAACACATTCTTAGCCCTTGTAGTAAAATATTAATGAATTGCACGCATGGGCGCGGGGTTTGTTTTGACAATGGCAATGTTTCATTCTTTTATTCACTAGTTTGGTGTACTGAACCTCCAATAAAATCTGAGTCGCCTACTCAATCGCAATGCATTCTCAGACCCTGTAGTGAAACAAGTAGAAATGCATTAGCACCGACGCTGTTAACTACGCACACGAAGAACAACACCGTGTAGCCTAGTTGGGTAGGTAGCAGCGCAATTCATGACTAGAATTGTCCGTAAGGCTACATACGGCCAAATGTAAGTGAACATTGTTTAATAAAATACTGAAACTTAGAAAAACAACGAGTTCCTTTCTTTTCGAAGAAATAAAAAGTATTAGCCTACCCCTGTCCTCCTGCACCAGCTCCCATTGACATCTTTAATGTGCCGTAGTCATATCCTCCCCCTTCTATGTACTCTTGTCCATAGCCATTACCACCGTGCAATTCGGTCCGAACATACTGTACATTTCCCCCGCTCAAGTCAGGCCTGGACCCGGCTCTGCGGTTGACACTAAGCCCCCTCTGGGAATCGTAAAGACTCATCTCCGGTCCGAATAAAAAAATGTATAAAACTCGTGTAGAAAGATTTTGGGGCAAGAGTTTATAATCCCTGTGTGTATAGTAAAAGCTGCGGGGACGGTGCCCGGCGGAGCGTTTGGTGGCGACGCTCTCTTTCCCTCTGGTACCAGGTGGACGAGGAGTGGAGGCAGCACAGAGCAGACTGAATGCAACAAGGAAGAGTATAGCATTTTGTGAAACATGAGACCACACCTATCAAAAACCTATCAACCTCACAAACGATTCTCATGTTTTCTTTTTCCACAACCATTTCCCTCCCTTTCTTCCCTGGAAGATGTAGTCATGTGAAAAAGTACACCACCTGGAGTTTTTTTTTCTTTACATTTTTGGACGTATGGATAAATTCCAAACACATTCGTTGACAAAGGTAACCGATTTTAACAAACACACAACAATGTTACTTTGAAACCAGTTATACAATTAAAAAAACATAAATTGAATTTCCATATGTGGAAAAGTTAGTACACCCCTATCTTTATCATCACATAAAAAACCTAAAATTACAATCAGGTGCACCAAAACAGGTTCAAATGGCTAGGAAATTTGAAATGCATAATTCCACTGTCAATGGTTCATCGACAAATAGATAAAACTCCTGACCACTGGTAATCCACATAGGACAGGTTGTCCCACCAAAATCAACCCAAGAGCTGACTGACAGATGCTCATAGTAAATAATCCCAGGGTAACATCAAGGAATCTAGGAATCCTCTTGCCACAATCAAAGGGCATGAGTCAACTGTCAGAAAGAGACTGCACAAACTTGGTCTACATTGGTGGTCAGGAAGGAAGAAGACTGCGCTCAATTAAGAATATTAAGACACGACTGATGTTTGCTAGATAACACCTGGGTAAATACCCAAATGACTGGAACAGTGTGCTTGGGACAAGTGAGTGAAAGGTGGAGTTGTTTGCCCGCAATGCCAGACACCATGTTTGATGAAAACTAAACATTGCCTTTAAAAAGAAGAACCTAATAACAACTGTGAAGCATGGAAGCGGTGACATTATGGTTTGGGGTAAATTTAGCTTCCTTTAGGCCTTGGCCAACTTAACATCATTGAGTGAACTATGAATTTCATTTTGTACCAGAGAATTCTTGAGGAGAATGTGAGGCCATCTGTCAAAAAGCTGAAGCTGAACCCAACAAGGATCTTGCAACAGGACAATGATCCAAAACACACAAGCAGAGCTACGACAGAATTTAAAAAGAAGAAATGGAGGGTTAAGGAATGACGGAGCCAAGACCTCAATCCTATCAATATAGCTGTGGGGGGTCGTGCATGTATGAAAGCCATTGAAAATGACACAGTTGAAGCACTGCTGTGAAGAACACTGCAAAAATATCTCCTAATCGATGTAAGAGAATGATTGACAGTTACAAGAAATGTACACATGAAGTTCTTTCAGCCAAAGGGGGCAAAAAGAGCTACTGAAGTTAGTGGTTTTCTTACTTTTTTGCACTATTAAAATGCATTACTATAGATTTCTGATGGCAAAGTGATTTCAAGGTAGAATATTTTAGTGTTTTGCTAAAGTAAATTATCTTTATCTGTTAAAAGTGTTGAAGGTAAGATTACATACAGTATGTCCAACTATATAAAAAAGACAACTTTCAAGGGGCTGTAAAATATAAGGTTGTGTATGGGTGTGACACAGGTCTAACAATAGCAAAGCCTGAAAAATTGGTTTTCAAAAAATGTTTAGCCTGTCCCCACTAGGTAAAAGGCAATTTCCATTACGAGATTTCAATGGTGGTCAGAATTGGGGTTACTTTTAGGTTCAGACATTGTGGGTTAGGTTAATTTCAGGCTTATATTATTAACGTTAGGGTTAGGGTTAGGATTCAGGGGATAGGAAACATGTATTTCTGGTTATCTGGTCTCCACAGAATAGAAAAAGGAATGTCTGTGTATTTCGTGGGTGTTTTTTTATCTGTGTTTCGTGTCAGTCCTTGTTGAAGGTCAGGTCTTGAAATTGAAATATTTTAATGTTGCTTTCACAATAATCACTATTGACAGACTGAATGATGGTGCAGAAGTCTTTTAGCAATGCTCCCCCTGGCCAAAGTTAAAAAAAAATTGAAAGCAATCCAATCTATATATATCATCTTTAAAAAATGTTGTACGTTTATGGACCATGCATTAATTTATTTGAGCAGTGCCAGTTAAAAATGTAATGTTTGAATTCCAATTGTATAAAACTGTTAATTGTAAATTATATAGTTAACAAAAATTTAAAATAAAATGGTAAGGATAAGAAACAAATGTTAACAGAAAATTAAAAATGCAATTTGCAGTTCAGTTAGCGGTTTTTATTTTATAAATACACAATAAAGAATTTTAACTTTTCTGTATTTAATTTACATTTCAGTGTGTATGGAAATAGCTCATTGGAGGCATGAACCAGGAGACACACACCTCACTACAGGATTATTTGCCTGGCTACCTAAACTCCATATTCTGGGCCAAAGGAATCTGGATTTGGAGACCTCCCTGATAAAACAACCAAACTGTTGATTGGTTCCAGAAACCAGTTCTTCTATGGTACAGGCCACCAGGTCAGTGACTGGTCAAAGATCCATGCATGGAAAGGTTGACATGGCTAGGAGGTATCAGTTCCTGGTGGTGTTGAGTCTCCTAGCTCACTCTTCATTGTTAACGACCGGTGCCTTTGCACAGGGGGAACCAGTTTATCATCCCTTTAAGAGGCAATCTGCAGTCAAACTTATGGTTGTCACTCAGCAGCATGATTAATGACTTATGCATAACCATGTACCATCTCATCACATTACAGTATCTTTGTAGAAATATACACTTCATTAGGGAACACCTTTTCAACTGCTCGTTAACGCAAATATTTATCATCCAATCACGTGGCAGCAACTCAATGCATTTAGGGATGTAGACATGGTCAAAGCGATCTGCTGAAATTCAAACCAAGCATCAGAATGGGGAAGGTGAATTAAGTGATTTTGAATGTGGTATGATTGTTGGTGCCAGACAGGCTGGTTTGAGTATTTCAGAAAGTGCTGATCTACTGGGACTTTCCCACTAAACCATCTCTAGGATTTACAGAGAATGATACAAAAACAGAAAATATTCAGTGAGCGGGAATTCTCTGGACAAAAATTCCTTGTTGATGGCAAAGGTCAGAGGAGAATGGCCAGACTGGTTTGAGCTGATAGAAGCAAAATTAGATTTTGGGGCCCCCCTCTCCCCTAGTGGTCCGGGGCTCACTAGCAGTTCGGGACGCCCTGGCAGTCGGGGGCCCTAAGTCTGCTTATGTCGCTTATGCCTAGGGCCAGCCCTGCAACCAAGGTATGCAGAAGAGCATCTCTGCACAACACGTCAAACCTTGAAGCAGATGGGCTACAGCAGCAGATGACTCCTGTCAGCTAAGAACGTTGCCTGAACAAAAAACTTTTTCTGGTCTGATGAGTCTCGATTTCTGCTGCATCAGAATTTGGCGTAAACAACATGAAAGCATGGATCCATCCTGCCTTGTATTAACGTTCAGGCTGCTGGTGGTGGTGTAATGGTGTGGGGGATATTTTCTTTGCACACTTTTGGCCCCGTAGTACCAATTGAGCATTGTTTGAACGCCACAGCCTACCTGAATATTGTTGCTGCCCATGTCCATCCCTGCGCTTCACTTTTTCCAGTTCTGAAAATGTTGTATTAATGCAGTTTTTACCATCTAGGCTAGCCGGTCTTGCACACTAATCAAACTGTCTTGGTCAGGGGCACCGGATGGGGGCTCTAAAAAAATAAGAACAATAGGTAAAAAAAATCTTTCAATTATTACAAAATTAAATTGTTTATTAAAACATTAAATGATGAACCCATCCACCTGTCCTATTTTCTTGTTTTTGGCAGAAAGTAAACACCCAGAGAGCCTCTGTTTTGTGCATTGGGCCCTGTCGGCACCCTGGGTCTTGGCCTCTGTATTTGACACAGATCAGACCGCCTCAACCCCTCATGAGTTCATGTGGAACTCTGAGGAATGTCACAGCTCTCTCTGTCTTTCTGTCTCACTCTCAGTTTATATATCTATTTCTCTCCCTTTCTCTCTGCATGTGTTTCTGTGTGCCTGGATGTGTGTGTGCTTGCTTGCTTTCTTACGTGTGTGTGTTTATGATGATTGATTGTCAGTACTGTGTGTGTGTGTGTGTGGCTTCCATTAGCTGAAACCTGTAACTGCTGAGTGTTTCTTCTCTGTGTGTATCTATTGCTCCACTCAGGCTGCAGGTGTATGACCCCATGTGTCTGTGGTCATGGAAACCACCCATCCAATATCAGCCCCATCTGTTACTTCCAACCTCAAACTGTTTAGTTTTTTAATAGCAACAGCATGGACTGTCAGCTTCAAGTTTTTCTGGAGTTTAATTCCCCGGCTCTGTCTATCATTACATACATTAAATCTGAGACCGTTATCGTAGATGTTGTTTCTGCTCACTTCAAATAAGGGGCGTGGTCCCAAAAAGCGTGCGTTTCGATTGTCTCTGACTATTACTATGAAATGCTTTACTCAGGTGTGTTCAGGCTCCGTCTAATTCCAATGGTTTTTGGGACCAATTAGCGTGGTCTTACCTTGTTTTCATTTAAGAAGTGGTAAGGGAGGAGATCAACTGCAGGCTCTTCAAGGAGAAGACATTGTAGAGGGTGTGGTGTTTGGCAGAAGCCATGTTGATGGGAAGCCAGGCAAATGTCATCCCGCCCTTAGAATCACTATGTGATTGTCTGTTGACGCATGTCAGTTAACTGAAACTCATCTCTGACTCTGCAGACTGCCCTAAACAAACAGAGGCAGGCTAACACACACAGACACACACATTCTGCCAAACCAACATTCCAGACCTGGGGTTCATTACACCACGATAGAAAACAAGTCATCAAATCAGGATGTGATAGGACACACTGGCACAAATCAGGGTGTGATAGGACACACTGGCATAAATCAGTGTCCTTGTCTTTCCAATACAACACGGTTGATCTTCCTTAATGAGTACATTGAATAACCTTGCACCTTAACCCTTGAATGTTCCTTGACCCTTATATGAACACAGTTAGGAGAAATGTGCGCATGGCTCAGGTTTTACAGCAGATAATTTTTGTATATGCAAAGTCTAAAATGACTTTCTACAGTGGCTGTATAGATCAAGGAGAATTACAGTTTTGCTCAAATGTTTGCATACCCTTGGAGAATTGGTAATATATGTACCATTTGTAAAGAAAGTATGAGTGAGCAGGCAAAACACATTTCTTTTATTTCTTATGGGATTCATATTCAACTGTAGCTTATAACAGAATGGCACAATAATAAAACAAAACATGGCAACAAAGAAAACAATGAACTGACCCCTGTTCAAAAGTCTGCATTCCCTTAGTTCTTAATACTGTGTATTCCCCCTTTAGCATCAATGACAGCGTGCAGTCTTTCGTAATAGTTGTCTATGAGGCCCCAAATTCTTGCAGGTGGTATAGCTGCCCATTCGTCTTGGCAAAATGCCTCCAGGTCATGCAAAGTCTTTGGTTGTCTTGCATGAACCGCACGTTTGAGATCTCCCCAGAATGGCTCGCACTGCATGAAAAGGCCTGTTTCGGAGTGTCCCCATACAAGCAAAGATCTTTGTAATGGTGACAGGTAAAAAGCCAGTACAGAGAAGTTGCGATATAAAATGATTTTAACCAGTCGTAAGAAGTCAGCTCTTGACATTTCTGGAAACTCCTTAAACTTTGCACATGCAAATTAGTTCTTAACACTTGTCTTTTGTCCTCATTCTAATTTCAACAGTTTACACTCAGCAGGCAACCTAAAGTTAAAAAGCAGTATACTTAAAGTGTTGTACATTTGAACAAAAAGTAGTATAGAAATAGTTAATTGAGTGAAATAACCCAGTTATTTTAAAATGTTGTATACTTGTATATAATTTAAATCAAATAATTGTATCCATTTTAACACTGAAAAATATTTAGTATATGGTTTTAAAATAATTTTGAAAGAGCAACAAAAGTTGTTCCAAAGTAATATTTTTAGTGTTTACAAGTGTGTGGCTGTTAATCATGGCAACAAAGGAAAAATGAAATAACAAGGAGGAATAATAAGGAGTTATTGAATAAAAGCCTTTATAAAAAGGCTGGTTGAGGATTCAGATTCACAAGATCTTTGATGTTATATTGCAAAGTTCAAGAAACAATGTCAGCTGAACAATGGCAAGATCCTTGTTTGGATAAAATAATGTAAACAAAATCACTCCCGCACCCAGTCTGCGTAACATGCAATAAGAATTTAATAACGTTTCGGTACCAAGATTTCAACAGTTTACACTCAGCGGGCAACCTAAAGTTGGTACCGAAACGTTGTTATTAAATTAATGTAATGTTTGGACCGCTCTAGATTTTTACAGTTTGACATTGTACTGTTTTGACATTGTCAATTTATTGTCTACTGTACTTTCACAGGCTTTGGCTAGTTGGCTGAAGGAACTCTTGGCTGAAGAGTAGGTGCAGTTTGCCGGGGCAACTGAGGACATGATGTCTGATATGGAGACTGACCCAGAGGACCCCGGTAGATTTTTGGTTTCCTCTCCTAGCTGGCGCTCTGCTGAGTTTGAGTACCTTTATCAAATCAGCTGACGAATGAAGGAGAGACAATCGCTCTTATGGGGAGAAGAGGCGTCGCCAAAACAACCATCACAGCCCTACCCTGGACACCTGATTGCTCAGAACATTTAAAGAGAAGAGAAGCTGTGGTTTACCGGGCAAGTGAGGACATGTCTGGTGTGGATACTGGATTTTTGGTTTCCTGATCAAATTAGCTGACCAGCGAAGGTCACTTGAACTGGACTGATTTACACACACACACACACACACACACACACACACACACACACACACACACTCACTCACTCAAGTCTCAATTGCTGCTACCAGACACTCTACTTTATGTAGTTTTTAGTATCTTTATTAGGGTGTAGTTATTTTGTTGTCCATTACTTGAAATGTTTTGCTATTTGTTTTTAGCCTTTCTATTGGTGCATTGCTGTGAGGTTAGTATTGCGTAAAGGTTTTATTCACATTGACAATTTATTTTCTATTGTTACTCCTCAATCTGTACATTATTCCAAGCTTTTGGCCGCCAGTGTCCTTTTGAGAACTTTCTATTCTTGTATTGCTGTGTGGGAACCTGCAAGCAAGTATTTCCACTTTAAACGTAACTATTATTAAAGTATCTTTAATTACATTGCTGTTTTTAGTAATGTGTCCCAATATTTTTTTGATTTAAATTAATATATGTAACATTTCCTTGTAACCCTGTGAAATTGTTTGTATACTTTAAAGAATGTTCTGTTGCTGCATTGCTGTGAGGGTACATACAAGCATTTTCTTGTTGAACTTGTTTACACTACTTTGACAGTTGTACATCTGTTTATTTGTACACATTCATTGTGAAATACTGTATTTTTTGCACTTAAAAAAAACAAAAGCATTTTACTGTTTTACGCTGTGGCTGAATAAACATTGGGGGGTAGGAAAAAGAATGAGGGGATAAGGGGGGGGGGGTTATGGGGTAAAAGTCGTGAAATATCCTAATGTCTTTACTGGTGGACACTCATTAAAAGTCAAGGTCTGGAATCATTGCCAGTCACAATCTGTCCTCCATTGATATGTTAATACCTGACAGCAGGGGGTGGGGTTGTGACAATTGAGAGGTTTGTGTGTCGCGATATGTCCTAATGCCCAGTGGTGGGGTTTCCTTAAAAGAAGGGAAGAGTGGAAGTATGTCCCATGCTGGAGCTGTTGCCAGTCAGGATTCTAACTGTTCTTGACTGTTGATAGTTCTTTTGCGGTTCCTCTTCGTGAATAGTCGCGTCATAAACCGGCCTTGGAGTGTTGAGTAATTTAAAAACGTTAGTTCTCATGACTGGCCTGGAATTGGCAACATTTATAAGAGGTGTCAAGATAACTAGGACTACGAAACGGGCATTTGGCGCAGTGTCGATATTAAGGTCAGGAGACTGTGATGGCCACTCCAGAACCTTCACCTTTTTCTATTGTAACCACTGGAGGGTCAACTTGGCCTTGTGCTTAGGGTCATTGTCGTGCTGGAAAGTCCAAGAGCGTCCCATGCGCAGCTTTCGTGCAAAATAATGCAAATTGTCTACCAGTATTTTCTGATAACATGCTGCATTTATCTTGCTATCAATTTTCACAAGACACCCTGTGCCTTTAGAGCTCACACACCCCCAAAATATCAGTGAGCCACCACCATGCTTCACACTAGGGATGGTATTCTTTTCACTGTAGCTTTATGGTTGTGACCATAAGGCTCTATTTTGGTCTCGTCACTCCAAATTACAGTATGCCAGAAGCTGAGAGGCATGTCAAGTTATTGTCGGGCATATTGTAACCGGGCTTTTTTGTGGCACTGGCGCAGTAAAGGCTTCTTTCTGGCAACTCGACCATGCAGCTCATTTTTGTTCAAGTATCGTCGTATTGTGCTCCTTGAAACAACTACACTGTCTTTTTCCAGAGCAGCCTGTATTTTGTCCTGAGGTTACCTGTGTGTTTTTCTTTGTATCCCGAACAATTCTTCTGGCAGTTTTGCCTGAAATCTTTCTTGGTATACCTGACCTTGACTTGGTATCGAGAGATCCCTGAATTTTCCACTTCTTAATAAGTGATTGAACAGTACTGACTGGCATTTTCAAGGCTTTTGATATGTTTTTATATCCTTTTCCATCTTTATGAAGTTCCATTACCTTGTTACGCAGGTCTTTTGACAGTTCTTTTCTGTTCCCCATGGCTCAGTATCTAGCCTGCTCAGTGCATCCACATGAGAGCTAACAAACTCATTGACTATGTATACACAGACAGTAATTGCAGTTTAAAAAGGAAATTAGTTTTTAATTGCCATTTTCACCTGTGTGTGTCACCCTGTGTGTCTGTAACAAGGCCAAACATTCAAGGGTATGTAAACTTTTGATCAGGGCCATTTGGGTGATTTCTGCTGACCCCCCGTCCCCCCCCCCGTCTGGTCATGCTTCCGACCAGGAATAGGTTTAAATAGACTCTGGACTCAGGCCACATGCATTTATTAATTATTACAATTTGTACTCTTAATATGTTCACCCGGCACAGCCAGAAGAGGCCTGGTCACCCCTCTGAGCCTGGGTCCTCTCTAGGTTTCTTCCTAAATTTCGGCCTTCTTAGGGAGTTTTTCCTAGCCACTGAAATTCAACATTACTGTTGTTTGCTCCTTGGGGTTTAAGGCCGGGTGTTTTGTAAAAGCACTTTGTGACAACTGCTGATGTAAAAAGGGCTTTATAAATAAATTTGATTGATTGATTGATTTCTGTTATCATTATGATTTAAAAATGAGCCAAACAACTGTGATAATAAATGGCTTCATATGATCACTATCCTTAAATAAAAGACATGATCAGTCATATTGCATGATCAGTCATATTTTCAAAATCAGTGCCAAAATTTCACAATTTCTGCCAGGGTACGCATAGTTATGAGCACAACTGTATAGTGTGTGACTATGTAAGAATACTGTGGAAAACCAAGTCCGCAAAGTGAGGAACTATGGGCAATTGTCAAAAATAATAAAAGCTATTTGTGGCTTAGGTATCAAGGATATGTTTAGACTTTTTTAGGTTTAGGGTTAGGATTTGGGTTTTGGGGGTTAAAATAAGGGCTAGGTAAAATAGTAATCAATTGTTGATTCTCACAAATATAGTGACCAAAATGGATAAAAGTATACTTGAATAAGGTGTGGCTTGAATAATGTTTGGTGTTCAAGGCTTGGCTGTCAGTTCACATACATTCACATCTCCAAATGTCAGACATGATAAGACGTGTGGGCTTGCAGTTGATATGTAATAGGTCTCCCAGAACAACTGTGTTTGCCCTGTGAAGCACATTTTTATGTGTGATTAGCATTTTCAGTAGGGTCACTGATTGAAATCCGACCCTCCAAGCTGTTCCCGTGATAATTTGATTAAAACCGGTTATTCATCACACACACTTCACACATTTAAGCAAGACCACACCCTAGGGTTACACCCTAGTTCCTTTGTTAACGCCTGTCCTATCCTGTTCCTTCAGGTAAGCGGCTGTGGAGGAGCACTCTGGGGTTTTGTTGAAGTACATGGAATTCCCCAAAATCCCTACCACTAAAAACACACAGCCCAGCCCCCTTTCACCACACTCTGACCACCACATCTACCTGTCTCCAATTACTTTCTCTGGCTTTCACTTACTCTCTCTACCTGCCTCTCATCTCTCCACCCCACCCTCTCCATGTTCACTCATAAGGTCTATTGAGAAGCTTCTTCTTACCAATTTGACGTACATTGGCACTCGATCCAATCATTAAAAATACATTTTCTTATGCATTTTTTAAATGTAATTTATCAGTTTACCGTAGCCCTTTAATTACTCACCTTAATTACTAATTTCACCCGATTTTATTCCATAGATTTTTCTCTGTCTCTTACTCAGTGGCTAGCTCAGTTGGTAGAATGTTGTGCTTGCAATGCTGTGGTCGGGGATTCAATTACCACTTTGTGTTTGCATGAAAATGTATGCAATCAGTACTGTTGCTCTGCATATGGGTTTACCCAAATTGTTTAAAATGTCAACACCGAGTACCTACTTTTCTTTTCCCACTTAATCAATGGCTGGTTTTGAAATGGCCCTGTGTGTATCTACAGTTAGGTGTGTGTGTTCTCACAGGGAAAGTTGGTCTGCCAAGGCATCGCCACAGAAGTATTAGTAATGATCAGGAATGTAGATAATGACTGCTCTGCTGGGCCTGCCTGTCTGCCTGTCTGAGTTCTCTGGTATGCAGATTTCAAGGCTCTTACAGGTATTCAGCACCATGCATCCACAGAGACCTGTGCATTGATTTCACTGCTATTTGTTTGAACAGGTCACAGCTTTACTGAGCCTTCTAAGGACAAAGAGTGTTTACCCTATTCTGCCTAGCCAAACTATCTGATTGGTCGCAGAAACTGATGGGTTGGGCCAGAGCTAGGACCCACGTGGGTAATGCGATATTTAGAATGTTTGTCATTGCTTTGATATTTTGATTGGTTAGAGAAAATCCAATAGCTGATTATCATTTTCTTAAACATCCCTTGGTCCGAGGTCACCAAAATGACTGCAATGGAAGCAGAGTCTCTGACTGAATTATGTAGCAATAGATCAGCGTTAAATGTCCGTTTGCTTTGCCAGGCAACTTTTCCCTGCTCCTTATACTAAGGACAGAGAGATATTTACAGGGGAGTTTCTCTCAGATTATGTAGCCTAGTGGCTTTGGAAAAATGTTTTGTTTTGTTTGAGTATACAGTGAAATGGTCATGAGGATGATGCCATGTGATTGGTTCCTCTGATAGTTGTGTATCTCAGCAGAGACCATAGGTTGTAATTATGAAGCTTTCCTTTCCCATTTTCAGATACTGAGGTGTGTGAGAATCGGCATGAGTAAGGAAACTTAACAGGTGGATGTCTCAGTCATACCTGGGACACTGACAAAGTCACTCTGTTCAAACATGTCAGTACTGTCTGAGTTACACTTGGCATGAGAATTACACAGCTCAGTTGGTGGTTCTTGATGAGACATTTTCTTATTAGCCCTCTCTTCTGCAGGGCTTAATTCTCAATGTCCCTGGGAATAGGTAACGCTGTGTTAGTTGGTCATGGTCACAGCAACGAGAGTGTAGAAGGGTCGGAGAGAGTACTGATGCCTGGCTAATCTTGTGACAATAGTACACCTGTTTTCCTGTGTGAGCGGACTAACATGGACACTCACCAGGGGGTTGGGTCGTGGGGAAGGGAAGCGATGGGGGGTGGTGTGGGGGAGGAATGGAAGATCAGATATCCATCACCTGACATCTGAGCAGAACTAGGCCAAGGCATCTCTGTTTTCACAACAGGTAAAACAGAGATGCCAGAAAGTGGCTTAGGATGTGCAGTAGTTTCTCAAAAGTTCCCTCAACCTGGTTTTAAAGGGGAAAGGGCAAGTTAAAACTTCACACAGGAGATGATTCAGTCATTTGGCATATTTATCTACAAAGCCAATACAGTTATTAACTCTAATTAAAGTATTATTTACAGAGATTAAAAGTGAGTGAAACCCAACATTAATTGCTGAGAAGTATGTAAGTAACACCTAAGTTACGTGATTGTATCTGTATAATAACCAATGTCATGTAGGCTCACTTAAAAATGTGTGTGTCAGTAGTGAAGGTATTACAAGGGTGTGGTTAGGAAACGGCAATGTGACACGCCCGCTTCCCCCACCTCCCCCACAACTCTCTCTAACCCCCAGAAGAAACCCCTGTAGCCAGGCCCGAGGTGAGATACTGGTGTATTGGTGAGAGATGAGTGAGGGATGAGCATATGCTTCCACCTCACTGTGAAAGAGCCAGTCAAACCCACTCCAGATTCCACCTCGATGTCATAACGATGTCATGGAGACACCAATACAACAAAAAATGGGTGTCTGCCTTTTTTTATTCAGAACACATGCTATCAGAAGGTCCCTGGATGTTGGCTGGCTGATTCCTCTGGATCTTTACAGGTCTGACCAATAGTCAAACTGTTCACAATGTTATGTTTAAAAAAAGTAACTAACCCCTAAATGTTGTATTTTAAGATCCAATTCAAGCCTTGTTTTATAGCGGCAACTCCCTGCAGGCTCAGGCAAGTGAAAAATCAGGATATGCATCCTTGATAAAGAGTTATTTCCTAGCTTGTCCAACCTGGAGGTTAGCCTGCCACATGGAGTTACTGGAGTTCAACATGACAAGGAAACTACACCCCCTTGGAGGCCCTGGGAATGTATCTTCTAACAATGTAACAACGCCATGGGTTCTGTTTGATCATTCTGTGATGTTAATACTGTTACTAACCTGAGCTGGTTATGATGACGTCCTACCATCACTACAGCATCTTCACTGACTGGGAGGAACTGCCTTGGTCGAACATCTTGGGAGTGGAATAGCCTTGACTTTTATGACTTAATACGTAATGAAATCATAAAATATTATGTCTCACATGACATTTTACCTAGATACTGTGTAGTCGGATAATTAAACACACCATGAGGAAAAGATCTCCCTAAATACTCCCCCTTGTGCCTACATTAGTAATTTTCCTGAAACTTTGACTCACAAATTCAAGCTTGGGTCGTCCAGTATGTTGAATCTATTTCTCCCAGATTGTCTTTCAAAACCAAAAATTCAGTCAAACCCCCACATTCCTGCCTCCAACTGGGTAACAGTATGTATAACTGGAACAGAATGGCAAAACCTGGAGGCCTGGCATTCCCAGTAAAATATTAATCTCTATTACAAGGAAACAGTATATTAACCCAAGTGTGTGCGCCACAACAGTCGAAGAATGAAAACAGCTTCATAAAAGTCAGGCCTGCTCAAATGCTTTTACTGCTTCAGTTGCTCAATTGTCCCTGCTGCTAATCATTCACATAGCCATGGATTCATGACTGGTGCATTCAAATGAATGAGTGAGACAAAACTTTGTCACAGATTATGGTTGTGATCCACCAGTTCCAGTTTTTCCATAATTGCTAATACTCCAAAACTAATTCTATGAAAAATAAACACAAAACCATTATGCAACGTTCCATAAGGAAGATCATTTACCCCAAACCCACAAGCACTATTCACCTGTTTTCACACACATTACTGTTTCATTCAATCTTTTTGGAAAAAATAACTCTCTTTTTAAAGCACAATTTTGGCAAATGTTGTCATTAAGGAAACGTGACCATTCAATACATCACAATTGAAACAATCTCAGCACAGTTGTTGAGGTATAAACACTAACAAGCATGATTATCTAAAACGCTATCAGAATGTTATCATGAATAAATGTGCCACGGGAACAAATGATGACAATATCAGAGAGAGGTAGAGGAAGAATGACAATGAGAGGAGGTGGACGAGGGATAGGAAGCAGAAGAACAATGATCTCTAATGAGGTTTGTGACACTGTACTTGGCCATATGGTCTGACAATGAGGGAAACTGGTATATGGTCTGACAATGAGGGAAACTGGGCTGAGATTACAGCCACACCTGAGCCGTTTCACTGTTTCACCAACTGCATCAGACTTTCAGAAATTAAAATCACTTCTACAATGATGACTTACCTTTTTTCTCTACTAAAACTGTATGCATCAGTAAAAGCCGGACAGTACAAGAACATCAAAGAAACTTAAGACTTGTATTCATCATTTTTGATATATCTAATTGTGTTTGTTGGCTACACACTTTCTTGTTCTTGCAGAATTGAGCCATAAAGTTGATGGTCAACCATGCATGATTTCGGAGGCCCAAGAACTAGCCACGGCAGACATGGTCATTGAAAAACAACCTTATAGGAATCTTTTGACTGAGAAATCCAGTCAAAAAGATTTCAAGGAAATGGCAACTTTCAAGGTGTAAAGAGTGTTGGAAGACATTACCTGAGATGTATATGAAGATCTGGACTGCAGGTTGCTGAGGCAAAAGTAGAATTAATGTTTATTTTCATGACTGTAACTCTATACCAGTGTAAAAATTCTCTTACCATATCCCCCTATTTTGGATTATTTTTGTTTCCATTAATTCCTTTTTGTTTCAAATGAAGTTTCAAATGATAGTGAAATATTATTATATTGTAAACATAATTCACATGTAATTTTGTCTATGGTATTGTGCAAAGTACAACATTCACAAAGAAAAATCTGGAACACTGTATTGTTATTGATTCATGAATACCTTTTTATAATATTGAAAATAGGAATTCCTCAATTCTTCTCACAAGTGTGCAGTCGATAGTGTTGTTTTATTTAATGTGGTGGCATCAAGGCCGTAGCCATGGAGACAACATTGGGGGGACCAAATCAGCCGAAGGTCTGGGGGCACCCCAAGAAAAACATTCAAAAATGTTTTAAATATTTACAAGACTCTTAACCATCAATATTTACACAATCTGATATGACCGTGTTGGTATTTTTCCTAAAACATCATAATTAATGTTTCTCCAGGACCATTATTGCAACTGACCTGTAGTTAGTTGGTTACCCCAGTCCAAAGACAGAATATTCCCCTGCCCCCCACACTTTGACCTAGCTCTAACCTCAGAGACACCTGTGCCTAAACCTAACCTTAGTGGTACCTGTGCCAACATTAATTATGATGTTGTCGGAACAACACCAACATGGTAATATCAGATCGGTCATCAATATTTGCTCCTTTTCTCACTCACCTCCATGTCACCTGCTCTCCCTGCCCTGTTGGCATCCTCATACCCTTTCTCTCCCTCTCTTTCTTTACTCTGAACGCACCAGAGTGAACATGAAAGAAACATCAGTAAACAAGTTTCTTGCCATGATGTTCAGGAATGGATTACTAACCATTTCTGATCTGAATGGCAATGCTTATTATATAAATATAAATTGACTCCCCTCTTGCGCTACTGTATACAGAGGCTGCCCAGAAAACTGATGAATGTCACTGCCATCCTTCCTTGTGCTTATGACGACACTCACTGTGAATGAAAGCTGACTAATAAAACTGCTTGCACTTTAATCAAACAAACACTAATAATGCTATTTATCATAAGCAAATACAACTATACAGTATACTATACGAATATGCAATCAATGAAAACGACTACTGTCTGCACAAATAGTACATGCAGTGCAACATAAATGATTTGACACTCTATTCAGACTTCACGTGGGCTTTCTGACATTTCAAACAAAATCATTAACGTAAGACATTAACGTTAGTTGAATACGCACATGAGCACCATTGGGATGGTTGATTGATTAGCAATCGCAAATCGGCCCGTTTTCACCAAAAACTTTTGTTTACACTCCATGCAATTACTGACGCAAACTATTATTTATTTCCACAATTACAGTTCCAGCGCAAAATGACGTGTTGGTGTTAAAACTATCACAATCGACAGGACGATATACATAACACTCATATTACATTTTAGTTTTCCACTTTTTAATACATCTGAAAGTAATGAGAGTACAGTGTTCGTCATAGAATATACCTACCAACAGTAATCGAGGGCTTCTGCTGGGGTACAGCAACAACACTTGGACAAATCACACGCAGAACTGCAGTAAACCGCAGAACTAGGTAGTAATAATAACGGCAATATGTTAAGTTTAGTTATGATTATGTTTACATTTGCTAATGATTATTTTTGGACGGCGGTGCATGGTTGCCTGTCGTAGCATAGCACATTTTTATTTTATTTATAATTTATATATCAATATATTGGGGGGGACATTTTGAGCACTTCTGAATATTGGGGGATGTGTCCCCCCCAATATATATTGTAATTACGGCCTTGGGTGGCATTATATTTTATGTTTTTGTGTGGCATTTGAGAGCAAATAGACCTGACAAATAAAAAATGTTGAGTGTGATGTTTTACACATTCCATAAACGTCTTAGAAGAAAACTATAATTTTCAGAGAGACACATCAACTTTGTGAAAAAAAACTACATCATTATCATAATCTTCACTATTTCAGACTTTTATTTATGGTGTTGAAATATAGGTCTGTCTAATTATAGTTTGTGATCATTTAGTGACCTCTCGCGTCAGACTAGCCACACATCACCTTGAGGATGAGATAATGTCATTTGTACATTCGGCTGCAGCTGCAAGCCGTCTGCGAGACAGGCTATTGTCATCAGCACAAATTATAACGATATTATCTATTTATGAATAAGACATTCTGATATACATATTATAACAGACGCTGTTATTTGGAAGCCTAATTAATCTGCTTGTTAGCCCTTCGCTCTAGTTGGCATTATTCCGTATAGCGTCCAACACATCATCTCCGGTTCACCCAATCGACGATAATGATTAATATTACTCATAAACCCGTATTATTGTTTTGAAGGTAATAGGGCAGGGGGTAAACAAAGGAGATCTTTGTCAACGTTTGGGTAGGCATAGGCTACAGCACGGGTGCCCAATTGTTTGTCAGTGGTGCAATCGCCCTGTGAACAGGGACCAATTAAATTGCGGCGCATGACCGCGAAGGGCGGGACTTGATTGTCTCCGAGACCAAGCGACTGTGCGGTTCACGGTCGATTAGGATACCGCTAAAACCGAGCGGGATTGGAGTGTTTGATTAAATTGTTCAAAGTCACTGGAATCAGGACGGGACGACATGGGCAAATAAAGGATTATTGATGGAAATCAAATGATGATTTCTAATATTTTGACAGACGTACGACATAGGAGAAGTGTGGCTTTTGTCTGCAAACAGGAGCAATGATCTCCACCACGAACACCACTTGCGAAGGGTCAAGGATTGGACAGGTGTGTTACCTGTGGAGCGCGTGGAGAGGTTAGCAGACGTGCAGCCTCGAGTTTGGTCTGATAGGTCACCCATAGGCTACCTGTTTTTTCTGTGTATCTAGTTTAACCCAACACGAATGGATGCTATAACCCGTTGGTGCACAAAGACCATCAGCATGGTGAGCATGTCTGCCACTCCAAGCCTTAACATCGCCGGTTTCCACGAGTTTGCTTAAATCTGATTCCCTCGCTCCATCTGAAACCGTTATTCGGTTGGGCCATTTTAACCGGAGTACCATGGTAAGACGAGCAACACCTCGGTAGCCCAATCTACCAGAGGACCCCCTTTCTGCACTTCTTTGTTGGATAGGATTTGTCTGCGTGCGCACGGAGTTTCATTTGTAACAAAGGGTTTACGCGGAGCCAAGTGGACAGAGCAGCCGAGCGCCCGGAGTTTGGCTGCGGGGTTTGGCAGCTCATTGTTTCGGAGATGGCAGCAGGTCCGGAGCGGCCGGTGGCGGAGGCGCATAGGCAAGACCGGGACCAACCGCCTTCGGAGAACGGCTTCATGCCGCTGGAGCAGACACAGGCCCCCAGGCTGCTGCCTCTCATCGACGCTTCTGTACTGCCGTCTCTTGGGGGATTTGGGAAACACCAAAAACAGCTCGTTGTTCTGACGTGGATACCGGCTTTATTTATCGGGTTCAGCCAGTTTTCGGATTATTTCCTTTTAGCGCAACCAAACGGCACGTGCATGCAACCTCTTGTTAACGGAAGTAACTGGACCCTTGGTTCTTTGAAATTACCGGTGACCGCAACGAACGGTGGCAGTGGCACGCCCATGCCTTACCACCTCCAAGGCAATGGCACTCGAGACGTTGTAGGTGACAGCGGCGGCATGCGGTGCGGATGCAAGGAGTGGAAGCTCGAACTGCAGACGGGACTCAGTCAGAATGTGGTTACCAAGGTAACTAGTGTGCTACAGGGATCCTCTTAGGATTTCTGCCTCTGAAAAATACAGAAGAATCATCAGCATCACAAACACTACATTCTATGCATTTACGAAGCCAAACTGATTATCAAAGGAATGGAGTTTAGCCAGCACCATGGACAGCGTGCACTTGGTCCAGTATTCCATTAAGGGCCATAGCCTTTGTTACAGTAGCTTCAGATAACAGTTTGCCCTAGGAGCCGCCAACAGCAAGCCCTGCTCATCTCACTCCAGTATTTTAATTTCTTTGCTGACCTGATTTGGCATGATCAAAAACACACTCCACCCTGGAGGATAACTATCCATGAAAGCTAATATCATTCATCCTACAGTGGGCATTCAGTTTTAATGCAATATTAATATACCCCTGTGAAGCCTATTATTTAGTTTCTCATGAGAGCAGAGATGGTACCTGTTAATCTCTTGTTAGCCTGACACCTTAACCTGCCACTGTTAGTCATATGTTAGCCCAGCAATTTAGTAACCTGCTTCTGAACACATTTGATGAACAATTAATTTGATCTCCAACCGTCTTCATAATCTAGCGTGGATTATTTGTACTTGTGATCCTTCCTGAGTGTTTACTGAGATGCCTGCCACTGCGTATACAGTGGCAGACATCTGCTTTCTCTGATCATACTGGGTTTACATTGAACATAGTTAAACCAATTGCAGACTATCTTCCAATCTTTCTCACTGTAGACTGACAAATCAGTCCATCTTTCACTCACCTCAGTATTCTCATTCCCTCTTTTTAACGCTCCCCTCTCCTCCTTTATCTAAATCTTCCCTCCTGCTCTGTATTGCCCTTTCTCTCCCTCCATTTCTCTCTTCGCCTCTCTATTTCTCTCTGTCCATCCTTCACTCTACCTTGTGTCCTCTCCCTCCACCCCCCCCCACACACAATTTAATCTCCATCCTGTTCTCTCACTCCCTCTGGAGTGAGAGAACACATGGGGCTGGGGGCTCAGCAGGTTATGAGTCACTGTTAAACAGTGAAACAGTTTCACTCTCAGCTGCTCTGGCACTGCAAACTAATGTACCACACACACACACACACACACACACACACACACACACAAACACACACTTTGAGAAAAGGCCCTTTTCTCTAAAGCTGTTTTAAATTAACTACACTAGTGTGCATTAACCCAAAACCTAGATGCATTATTATCTGATATGAACACAGACAGGTACTCATCTCTCTCTCTCTCTCTCTCTCTCTCTCTCTCTCCCTCCCTCTCTTGTTCCCATTCTTCAGCAGTTTGAATGGTTCCCATGAGATAACAATATGTTTGCACATTCAAACACTGTATCGACCTGAATGATCAACACATTCTCAGAGAACGAAGCCGACAGAGAGGTAGAAACGGAGAGAGTGAGGTAGAAATTGAGAGTGAGGGAGGGATTCAGAGAGTGGGACAGTGTGTGTGTGTGTGTGTGTGTGTGTGTGTGTGTATGTGTGCATAAGAGAGAGAGAGAGAATGAGAGATGTACAAAGTGAGTCAGAGAAGAGACAAACAGAGAGATAGAAAGGGTTTCCAGGATAATTCACTGTGCTGTGAGTTGAAAAAAATCATACCAAGTTGTGCTTAAGGATTGTTTCAACAACCGTCGTCTGCTCCTTCACTGAGGTTGCTGTGTGATAACATGCTGTTGGTAGATACACTGTATGTGGTGTGTCTTTGTCCCGCATTCTCTTTTACCACAAAAAAACACAATCTTAGCAGCTTATTGTCAAAGTGCAGTTAGTCAGCACAAAACCTGGCATTATTCACACAAAACCAGTATTGCTTTAGGAACCGCAGAGAATTATCGTCGAGAAAGATTTTCAATAGTACATGCCTTTCTTGATTACGACTTTCTCTCTGTAAATGAGACGTTAATATTACCTCCTATTGTAATACAAGTACACCCCCCTCCCTCTTTATTTTTGCAGTGGAACTTGGTGTGTGACTGGGCCTGGAAGGTTCACATCGCAAAGTTCTCTCTCCTAGTGGGATCTATCTTTGGCTACCTGGTAATGGGAGTCATGGCCGACTGGTATGCTACAGACACTGTCCTCTTCCTCCATTCCATGTCTTTGGCTACATTTCAATCCTCCACACCCCTCCCCATGCATGCACACTTTCCGGGTTCACAGATTTAAAAGCATGGGCTTGGCGTAAGCATTGGCCAAAGGGACTGTCCATCATTGTTACCATTGGTTAGAGAGTTAGCGATCTGCTGCAGAATGTTAACACAGACTGTGTGCGTATCCCACTTGGTGTCAGTTTCCTACTCCCCCAGACATCCCAGAATAGAGCGAGATCTGGTGTTAAAACACCCACTGCTCTCCCTGTTGAGAGTCTGTGGGATGAGCTGTAGCTATGGCAACAGAGGCTCTAGAATCCCCAGGTCACAACTCTCTGACCCGCTGTCCAGCAGACTTCTGATCAAGAGAAGAGAGTTGAATGTTCCACACCAAATGACCAATGTCTTCCTTTCCATTCTGCTTTCTCGCCATTTTTCTCAGTTTTGCCACATTTTTCAACCAGCCTACCTCCGTCACCAACTCCCCTCCCCTGTCTCCTTCTGTCTTTCTCTTAGGTTCGGACGTCACCCGGTGCTGATCGTCTCTGTGCTGTTCATGTTGGCGTTCGGTTTGAGTGTAGCGTTTTCCTTCAACGTGACCATGTTCAGCACACTACGTTTCTTTGAGGGTTTCGGTCTAGCTGGCCTCACTCTCTCACTCTATCTACTGAGTAAGTAACGTACCTGCACATTCTGGGATCTAGTTCCCCTCTAGACATTCTGCTTCCTGTTTTCTATCTGTATCCATGTGAAATTAGCCATTTATTGGTCCCTTATTCAGGACAGTTCTCAAAGTGGGCTTGTCATTTTGATTCACAGCAGTGTTTAAATCTCAATGCTCTCTGACAGGGTATCAGCGATGTCTAGTTATATCAGATACATAAAATGAAAAAGATGAACACGTCCTATTTAAAAAGCTAGCATTTTAACTTCATGAGTCTTTTTTACTTCAGCAGCTGTCTTAAATGTCTATGGAGATGTGTGCTGTGGAAAGTGACTGTTCAAACTCACTAGGCCAGGAAGTCCCAGTCCTAGGCCTGAGGTCTGAGAAGTGAGTGAGGAAGAGAGAGGGAGAGAGACCAAGGACGGTTAGAGGGAGCATAGCCAAGATCCAACAGGACACCATATAAAAAAGGATATATGGCACCAGACAGAACAGACTGACCCTAACATTGACTATTACAGTGTAGGTACTGGGTATTCAGAAGGGGTCCAGACGGGGACAGCTTGGCAGGAAAAAGACCAACCCACCCAATTTGCGAAGCACAGCTCCAAACCACCCAAGGGAATCAAAATACCACTAACTAACCACCCTTAGACAAGGCTGAGTCTAACCCAAAACGTTTTCTCCCATTGTACAAGCCTAAGGTGGAACAAAACCAGGCTGAAAGTGCTTGCCAGTGACTCAACCCAGTCACATTGAGTGCAGTTAAAAGCCTGGTATGATTCGATGCCTCCTGATAAGGAAAGTTTGGGAGAGCGGAGTAAGCCAGTGACTCGGCCCCCCTAATATGGCCAGTGGCAGAATATCCCAGTGGGGAGAGGAGAGCCTGCCAGGCAAAGGCAACAAGGGTGGTTAATCAATCCAGTGCATAGCAGTTCATCTTTACATCTCTAGGCCAGACTACACTCAATCATAAGACAGACTGAAGGCTGGTCAAACTGTACATGTCATTAAAATAACACCACTCTCCTCAACAAATATTTTCAAATGATACTGAAAAAAATCAGTTCCTGTCAGCACAATACCCCCCCTCCAATTATAGTAGTTTGACAAATATTATATTGGATAATCAACATTAATGTCCAACAGCTTGCTGCTTTTGACAGTGCAAGGTTTTTTCAAATGAAAGTCTGAGCAAAAGGTTAGTTCTTGTTAAGCACTGCACACCACCTTCACCTTATCTGTGCTGAGGAAGTCAACATTTTCAGCCAGGCATTTCTAGCTTGTTTCAAAGTAGTCTAGCCAAAACCCACACATAGATTAGTACATTCCTAGTCATATTTGTGTATATTAGTCTGTAGTCTATATTATCTTCAGATCACGTTTTTCTTTGAAAATATATAATAGGTATTTCTATCACATGAAACTTCTCATATTTGCTGTGTACTTTGAGAATGGTGTTTTCCCATCAAATGCATTCTGGGACATTTGCACTAAGCCTACTGTTGTGTGTGTAGTACTGTAAGAAACACAGTTTGTCAATCTTTTGAGCCAAATGAAGGAGAAATATAGCAAAACCTGCAAAATGTCCTAACTGCAGTTATGGGAATTTGGAATCATCTTGCACATACAAAGATATCTTTAAGATGGAAGAGCGACTCAGTCAGTCAGTAGGGGTCAAAGATTGGGCTTGGGGGGGTGGTTCTTTACAGCAGCCTAGTCAGACAAATCTCTTTAGAGCTTGATTGAAAACAAACCAACAAAATGGATGCCACTTATTACTGTGGTGAGAAGAGAGGTGTTATGGGATTTACTAAATCCTTGATTTAATACACTTTTATTGTACACTGTATTGTAACACATAGGATCCCATGGGAGTTGTTATTACACAAAAATGTTGTATCCTTCATAAAGTCCAGATAAAAGAGGCCAAAAAGTGATTGGGATTTTTAGATTGTTTTATTGCATATTATGCTTCCGTTGTTTCTAGAAAGATCTTCTGAGTTTTGGTGCTGGTGAATGTGTAGCCTCACATTTGCTAGATGGATGCTATCTTTAGATGGTTGCTGTTTGTTCTTTGGTCTCAGAGGGCATCAACCAAAGACCTGTATAGAACCTTTAAATCCTGTGTTTGTGGTCATTGTCATCATGCTCCACTGGAAAGCAGGCTGACAAAGCAGGTTTTTCCCTATCAAGCTTGCAGTTAGAAACTCTGGCTTAGCGTTTTATTTTTTTCACCTGATCAGTTTCTGTTTCCAATATCAGCATTTCTGGAAGTTCACATTCAGTAATCCTGGATAAGACTGGCTGACCTTGCTGTGTCACACAGACACTCAGATACACACAAGCTCCTCAGCTCAAACAGGTAACTGTGCTGACACAAGACAATCCCCATACTGCTGTTACTCAGCTGAAATAAGAACAGTCCTTTAAATGGGATCCATTTTACTTGACATGTAAACGTGTGTGTGTCTGTGTGTGTGCGTGTGCGCGTGTGTGTGTATGTGGGGGTGTATGTAGAGAGAGAGAGAGATAGATGAAGAGAGGTGGAAAGGAAGAGTGAATCTGCGTGTGTGTGTAGAGAGAAAAAATGAAGAGACGGGTGAGGAAGAGAGTGTGAGTTTGTGTGTGTATGTGTCTGAATGTATGTTGTCTGTGCTACAAGAAATACAACGTTCAGTGTCCACACAGATACTAGCTATGCAGTGGGTTGCCGTGGTTTTCTCTGGGGTTCTATGATACAGTGAAGCTTTTATGTTTTTTTTCTAGATTTAACCACTTAAACATGGCACTGCATTTCACTAATTGCATGAATTTCATCTTGTCAATTAAGCTACATTATAGTAACAGACTGCGACACGCTGCAATATTGAAATCCTCTCATGTCCAGGGATGACACATTTATTTAAATGAACTAAGCTTTATTGTTAAATAAACACCCCTGTCCTCTGTCAGCTGCATTGTAATCATTATTGTTAGTCTGTGGGGGTAGGAAGAGGTACTATAGCATTGGAGCACACACCAGTAGACATGCACAAAAGAACTAATAGACAATAACAGCCCATAATTATACTGAGGTTGCTATGGTGTTCATTGTAATAGGCTCCAGTGGGAATTAGTTTGGGAAGATTTTGGAGAGGGATAGCCATAGTAAGAAAATAGACACAGAGAAACACTCTTGTGTTGATTGGAGGAAAGAGAGAGAGTGAGTGAGCGTGTGTGAGTGTGTGTCTGTGACCTGCTGATGGCGGGACACGAGAGAAGTCAGGGTGTGTGTCAGACAGAGAAATGCTCCCCTCTTTCTTTTCCCCCTCCTCTTTTCTGCTGGCCTATTCTCTCCAGATTTCCCTGTCTTTCCAGTTCCTCTGTTCTCTATCCCTCCCCAGCCCCCCTCCATGCTCTTCTCACTCACCCCAACTAATTTCCATGAGCAAACTCTCTGAGGATCTCTGAGTTTGTGGGAAATTTCTAGGCTAATTTATCTCTGATCTTTCTGTTCTCACACAAAAACACACACACACACACACACACACACACACACAC